>WBND01000232.1:873055-892242 GCA_013398595.1 Tychaedon coryphoeus | reverse complement strand
CTGAAATGGATGAGCCTGACTCTGAGTTTTAAATTTCTGGTTAAAACAGGGGGGTGGGTTATTTCAGCTATGGATTCTGGAGATAAAATCTATATATTCCCCTCTGGATAACAGCTTTGTGCAGCCTTACTTAACAGAACCCAGAGATGAACTGAAGAGAAGAGAACTTTCAGAATAATGTAGTTAATGGATGCTAGCATCTATATGATACAGGAATCTCATTTCAGAAAAAACAGCCCCAAAAAGAAACAGGTTTATTTTCAATTGCAGGGTTTAAAGCCATAGTGACTTTGACTTAACTGGAACATTTCTAATTTACCTCTGGTGGGGATCTTGCCTAGTATGTCTAATTTAAAAATAATTTTGGATATGATGCAGATGATGTAACATTTCTTAACTTTTCAAAGAAGGCTGTGTTTAATAAGTAAAACTTTTATTCTCAGGTAAATTACATAGTTCATGCTATTTTGCTTCAACTTTTCAAATCTGGAATTACAATAAATCTTGTCTTTTAGAGAAGTGTTTTAGAATATACAATTTAATTCTTTATATTAAACTCCATAACACAGGAGACAGGATTTGCAAGAACACTCTCCAGAAATTCCTTGTGAGGAGATATTTGTACCACCTGGATTTAGATACCTACTTGCAAATCTGATTCGTGCACAAAAAACATGCCTGCAAATTCCAACTAACTTATCAACTAATCATAGAATTTAAAAAAAAATGAAATTACTTTTTAAATTATTGCCAAAGACAATCTCACATGTCCAAGGAATGAAATAATATGATTAAAGTTTTCAGAGAAATTAGAAGAAAAACACATTTTAGTAGAATAGATGCATTAAGTTTAATAATGATTTTAAAGCTTATAGATGCTGCTCCCTCAAGATCTCATGTGAGTTATGAAATCCAATTTTATCCTCATAACTCTGTAATAAAGTTTTATAAATGTTATAGAAAAGGTTTTTACTAAGAGTGAGCAGAAATCTATCTGGCCAAGTAATAAAACTGCATTCCTTTGTCGCTAAGTGTCAGAGAAGAAGTTTTCCTTGAAAAATTGATTGGTAAATCTTTCTTTTCCACAGGACTGCATTCATTTTTCCTTTTGTAGGATTGTAGCTTTTTAAATGTGTTTTCCATTAACATCTAAGTTAACTGCTAGGGAAAAAAATGATTGTTTTGAATAACATATTTCAGAAAACAATTTTTTGCTGCATTTGTTAGCTTTTGTTGCTGAACATCTCAAAAATCCTTTTTTCACCCTGAATATTGCTTTGGCACCTGCAGATCAATAACTGCTTTCTCACCATATTGTCATATTGTCCCAGTCACACAAAGGAACTATTAAAAACAGCCTGGAACTGTTAAAAGGTTCCCTCATTCCACCTCTGTAATTAAGAAGGTTACTGCATTAATACTTATTTCTTTCATATGATGAGATTTAAAGAATGCCTAGACTATTTTCACTCCCCCACAAAAATTGTCCTGTACTTCTATTTACACATGACTGCTATGTGTATTATAATGAGATTATTCCATACTTCTAAAGTCTGTCCTGATCTTCTTTGAGACAACTTGTTTTAAAACCATATTTCAATTAGTGAATATCTTTGAAAAATATAGTTTGTCTTATTCCTTCTTTTATTGCATAGGAAGATGAAGAAACTCCAGTGATCACTGGTATTACTTTCTTTTAAATTACTATAGTATATTTCTCAAAATTTCACACAGTGCTGAATGGTTTTGGTGGTACAAAATGGATAATGTGAAATAAGTTTAGTCTTTAAGCTAATTTTCCATTCCTCTGAAGAACCTTGATTTTGAACCAGAAAACTCTTCTCATACCTAATTCTTTAGAAATTAATTATTCTGAAAGGAACAACATGATGAAAAAAAAAAAAAGAGAGAGAAATAGGAAATGGAAAAAACATCATTACATTTTGTAGCACTTTAGTGAATAAAATACACATTTCAACTAAATCAATTAGATCCAGCTCCATGTAATTATCCTGAATGCAAACCCAACTTGAATTTAACTTGCTACAGGAACTGTGCAGTTTGCCTGTTTAAAAAGACAGATTTTATCACCAGCTAAAGGCACTTCAATTAAAATTGGAGGCTTAAGCAGCCAGAAGCCTGCTGGCACTGCCCTGATGAGCTGTAATTCTGATTGGGAACTCTCTGCAGTCACTGCACAGCACAGAACCATGGCTGTGTTTCCAGGGGTGCCTCTGTTCTCTGCAGATGTTTCCTGCACTGCACATCTGCAAGGGGCTTCATGAAGGGGAAATGCAGAACAGCTCTGGATCTAACAGGGCCTAAACCACACAACTGGTGCATTCTACTTTCATGAGAAGTCTTGATTTGCATTATTCTGTGTCCTTTAAAATGCTTTTCCTTCAGGAATTTTCACTTCATTGTTTTGCTGGTGGAGTTAAGATCTCTTCTGTCCATCCCAGCCAAGGCCAGAGGGATTGGTTATTTGCTGTGTGGAGCTGACCAGCTTGAAGCACCTCCCAATGAAAGCCTTAGTAATGGCAGCTAGAGCAGTTATAGTTAAATCTATTCATGTATTTTAGAGCTTATGATAACTGATTCAATGCATTTGTTGCTGGCAGTTTAAGAAATATCATCAACCCTGCTATTAGTATTTGATTATTGTTAAATAACCTCTTTTTATTTAATCTGTTGTTTCTTCTCTTAATGTTCATAAATTCTGTAAATTCTTTATTGCTTTTTGGGCTCTATTTCCTTAGCATATTCCAGCTACTGAATTCAGTGTAAAAAGCTCTTAAGCCCTTGTATTGGGACAAAACTGTTTTTGCTTTGGCTAGTGGCTTTTGGTTTGGGGTTGTTTATTGTTTTGTTTTGCTTTGCTTTGCTTTGCTTTGCTTTGTTTTGTTTTAAAGCAGGAAACCCAGGATAAATAGTAGCTAATACCAGAGAGTTCCAATTTTAGACATAGCAACATCACAAAACGCTACTCTCCGTTCAATAACTGTGATACTTTAATAATAAGGATGGACACAGGCGACAGTGTAATTTCCCTTTGTATTATTTTTTGGTTTTGAGCAGATTTTTATGATTCCACTCGTGACTGTGGTAACCTAAATAAGTTTACTACTGTTAAGCAAATGTGAGCTCTAATATTCAGCAGAGCTGCGTACTTTGTTTTTTTCAAATGACAGATTCTTGATCAAAAATCGCTTCCAAATATATTCTAAGAATTTCTCAGTGTTTCATTTTTGCACAGTTTGAATATTTAATATGCAAATCAGTAGCCACAATTGGTATAAAAATGGCTGATTTTTGTGTGAGGTGTTGACAGTGATTTACTTTCATCTTTTCCATGTATTCTTTCATGATTTCCAAGATCCCAGCAGTAGGCACAGTCTCTGCTGACACAGCATTTCTGCAAGCAGAATTTCTGTGCTCGCTGTGGGGACTTTCAGCTGGGAAAGGATTGACTCACCTCAGAATGAAAGGAGTGATCTAGCAGGGCCATCAGGAATTGCACATTGGAAGGCAGCAAAGACAGGAGAAATAACTGAGTTTAAGAGAAAGAAGGGAACATCACAGGATGAAAGAGGAGGACTATGAAAATGCAGGGAAAAAGCCTTTTCAAATTAAAGGGTTGTTTCAACTCTTAGCTGCAGATGAGACACAATTTCTTTGAACTCATTTCACTGGATCACCTTGAACACTTTCAGTAGGTTTTGGGACATTTGCCAGAAGTCAAAGGTTAAGTCTTCCACTCTATTTTTTTAAGTGGTTTTTCTGGTTTTAAGTCTACATTCATATCTCAAAAGATTTTTTTTTTTTTTACATCAAAGGAAGAAAGACAAGTAAAAATTCTAACTGGCAACTTTTTAGTGTTAAACCATTTTTTCTTGTGGGTATGATCATGGTAACTTTTTCAATCTCATCTTTGAAGAAAATACTACTGATGTATTTTAGGTCCTTTAAAGTCGCCTAATGTAGTACCTTTACTATTTTTCAGGATCTAATAATAATGAATAAGAGCAAGATGAATCCTTAAAGGGAATAATGTCAAGTTTTCTTTTTTCCTTTCTGAATTCTGAAAATAGAATGTTCCTTGGAAATCAGTGTAAGTGTATTGCAAAAGGATACGTTGCTAGGGTTTGGAATTTTAATTAAACGTGACACTCAGACTAATCCTGCTCTAATATTAGTACTACTGTTTGTTGATTTTCTACAGCAATGTCCCTTGGAAAAATAATCAAATCCTCAAAATGTAGTTTTTCATGAGTCCAGAATTGCCAGGCTAATGTTCCAGTGGGGGCTGAGCTGTTAATATAACACTCTGCCTCTGACAGGCAGAATCTCATTGTGATAAGGTGAGTTTCTAACTGAATTATCAAGCCTCATGTCATCAGTGATCTGTCTTGGGGCAAATGCTAACAACATCATCAACTGTGGCACTGAAAAACCACATAAGCAGTTAAGGTTAGTTTTATATTCTCCATGATTTGAAGATGTCCTTAATTTTCAGCAGAAAAGAGTCCCAGTGAAGAAAGCTGGCAATTAGAGTTGATTAAAGATAACAGCTGCTCTTAATGGTTGCTTTGACCCTGAGCATGAAAAATGGTTTTAGCTAGAAAACAGAAATTCCAAAAGATTCTGCATTTGTGTGGTGTTCACACTGCTTGCCAGTTTTTCTTCTGCTGTAACAACTTTTTGATGCTGTGGTAGTGTACAGGTACCTTCTCACCAGCACAAAAAAAAAAAACCAGTTAAAGACTTACACATCCCTAAATGCAAAGTCTTTTCTGAGGAAGTCCTGTGGAATCATGGGCAGTTCTGAGATGCATTCTATGGAGGGCAGCATTTCTCCAAAGATCTGTTCTGTAAATTATATACAACCCTCCTTTTCTCTACAGATTCTTAAGAGTACTGATTTTAGCATTTTCCCTTTCTCCTGGGTGTAAAAAGATCCATTATGGTTGCCATTTTTTTCTGCCATGTGCTTTTTTCCTTGCTGAGGCACTGGTCTAGGCCTAGGCTTCAGTTTAGCCAAGAGTGTGAGCTTGACTTCACTATGGTGAGCTGTACATAAATAACTTTGCAAGATAAGGCACTCAGCATGAGGAAACCCTCCTCAAGTTTGAACTTGCTTCATGTTTACAGAGAAAGTCCACTTCAACAATTTTCTGAGAACCAAGCCCTTGAGAATATGGATCTTTCATGTTGCTATCACTTAGGTGCTATGGACAATCACACCATTTCTGCTTCTGGCCAAACTTTTCCCAGAAATACAGCTTCCAACCTGACACCAAACTGGGTAAAATTACTGAAGACTTTATGCACAGGCTCAGAAAGACATTGATTGCTTGGCTAATGACATACTGAAAATCTGTTCTTCAAGCAGAGATGGGCACTGCAAGTAAGGCTTAGGAGTAAACCAAGAGTTTTTGGCTTGAAAGAAAATTACAATAATCATAACTGCATCATAGTATTGACTTTTTCATTATTCTTAAATTCAACATTGTTTAAGAAGTAAGCAGTTTGGAACGACATTATTTTCTTAACTTCTTTCAACCTACATCATAAGTGCTAATATTTTATTTTCAGAAAACCATCCCAAAACATTAATGATCTATTAAGGAACTTGAACTGCCTCTGTCTGTATGTAAGAAATCAAATATTCTTGATAAAACAATCCAGAGAAAAAAAGCCATGGAATAAAGCTATCTATAATGTATAGTATGTAGTTTTGTGTATAAATATGAGGTTATTCTGTCAGTAGAACTACAAGCATATAAATTCTATAGAGATAAGAGAAACTACAGACTGGATTTGCATATTTTGCAACCTTGCAATGTATATCTCTGCTTCTTCTATAATTGATTTGAAGCTTCCATAGCAGCATTAAAGTGTCAGAGACTTCAATTTATATACCACTCTGCCCAAAACCTGTAGTCCAGCCACAGAGAGGGAGCCATTCACAGTCACAGCGTGAGTTATTCTTTATTTTGCTTGAAAACACCTTGCAAATAAATGCTTTATGGTTCTGGAATCCTCCTGTTAATTATGGATAGGAAAACTCTTTAGGCAAGGAAAGCCTGAGCTGTGCAGACAAACACAGCTCTCCTGAGGATGCTGAGTGTGCACTGTGGTCACTGACCTGTCACTGCTGATTTACCTTTGCTTCACCTTAATGCTCCTGGAGCAGCAGGAAATATATCTTCCTTGGGATGCTGTCAGGCTCAGAGATGTTGGTGCCTTTCAAGTTTAATGGCAACATGGCTTCTCATTCACCTAAAAATGCTGGATTCTGATTTGTGGCTTTCAAATACCCGATGCAAATTTTCCAAAGCCTTTTAGGAATGACTGGGTTTGTTAAAAAATTGCAGTACGTGGCAATTAGATACACAAGTCATGGTTTAACCAAACAATCTATATAAGATTTAACCACAAGGAATATTTCACACTCAGAAAATGAAGTATTTTTGATGGGAAAAGATATAATTTACTTGACAAATTTTCACTTTAGACTGAAGACAAACATGCCTTCAAATTTGCTTATTTTGTTACAGAAAACACATTATTCAAACTTGACTTAAAACTCCTTTTTGGTCAAATACTGAATTATGATAACACTTGTTTTTTATGTGTAGCTGATCATGTACTGGAGTTTCAGGCAGTTACCTTTCCCTTAACCATTGGGTTACTGTAGAACTGGACACAAAGGTTTCTACTTCTTTTTGTTTGCTCATTTCAGAGTATTAATAGGAAATTAGATGACACTCAAATTGGAGAAGCTCAATGAGGCAAACCAATAGATACTCCTTGCAAGCTGTGATTTCTTTCTCCCCTTGCTGGGAGAAAAGGAAGAATTATTTCCTGTAACTGGGATGATTTTTGTAACTTTAGAAATGAGAGATTTAAAAATGAGAGATGCCATTCTGGGGGAATTGGCACTGCTTATATCATGGGGAGCAAGAGACAATCTGGGGTTTTCCTTTACACTCCAATTGTTCATCTAGTTCACCCACACTGGAAAATAGCACTGTGGAAAAATTTGTCTAAGGAAAGTAGATGAGATTTGTATGTGAGTATTCTGGCAGAATGAGGCCCTTTTGTCAGGCCTCCAAAATTTGTTTGCAGATGAGGTGGAAAAATGAGGGAAGAGAAACAAGCTAGTATCGGGTTTTATTAGGATTATTAATCCTAGCTCAGTATGACTTCTTATTTGCATGTCTTTAAAGTGGACTAGAACATTAAAAGCAAATTTTGCATGCATTTTAACTTTCTGAAAAACTACATAACAGCCTTCTTAACTCAGTTATTTGGAGAACTTCTTTGGATTTTGTGTTCTATTTGTTTTGACAGTTTTATTGCTTGTTTTCTACTGAATAGCAAGCAGCCTACTCTACTCTAAAAGGAAAATATTACAAGTGACAACAGCCCCTGGAAGTTACAGCCACAAATTAGATGAAAAAGCTTCCAAGGACATGGACACAATTAATTTGATTCCAAAACAGTGTCACAGAAATTTCTTTTAGATTCACTTGAATCTGTTGAAGAAATGAATGGATGTTGTCATGCATTTACCCATTTTAAGGCATCTGTGTCTCTTATAGAATGGAAAATATATTTTTAATGAAGTCAAATAAAAATCTGTGATTATCAGGAGTACTGTGTGTTTGTTTTAGTGGGAACTTCAAATATGTTAAATACCTGCTTCTGAATTCTTGTAGGAGTTAATTCTTTGAAGTCAGAGGGTACAGAAATGAACCATGTAAACCTACTACTGATGGGTCACTCTGATGCAATTAGTAATTTCTAATTTAAAAAAAGAGAATAGTAGCCACATACCTTTTCTAGATTGTATGTAAAATTCCTATATCAAGCACCTGACTGTTACATTTCTCTGGAGGAGAAAGAGCAGCATCTGTGGCAGCTGGATCTTGCTGCTTTGGGATGCTGAAATAGCAATAAAGTTAGTACATAAATAGCAATCTCTAAAGGGTTACATTTATTATATGGATTAGTTTGTATTCTCACCAAAAAACCATCCAGAACTAACTAAATAAAAGTATAACCAGGTGAAGGAAAATACCAAGTGTACATATTAGCACAATCTGGTTTTAACCCACAGATTACAGACTGAAAACTGCTATGGAAGTAAAAGGGAATAAATCAGAATCTCGGGGTGGTAGTGTGTCTGCTGGTCAGATTTTTTACTCAATTTACTATTAAAATTTTTTATATTTTTTGACAGCTGCCTACAATCAGAGAGAAGCTAATATGTAAAGAGAAATAAATCACAGTAGAAAAGAAGATTAAAAAAAACAGATTAGATTGGCTTTTGGAATTTCTAGGTTGTTGCATTCTCACACATAAGGTTCCTGGAAAAGGAGATATGGCTCTTGGTGCCAAAAATCATTGTAAGGTTGTCCCACTTTAGGAGGGAAGGCATTCAGTGGTGTTTGGCCCCACCCTAACCACTCAGTGGAGCATCTCTTTCCTAAAGCATCACTCACACCATTCCCAAAGACTAATCATTCCTGCACAACAGTTACAAAAGGAGATCCACATAGAAAAAAACTGTATTTGCTGTTCAAACATTTGAGACTGCATGAAATCCCTTTCTTATATTTTGTTCTGATTTTTTTTCCAAAATCTTGGGGACCTCTGATGGCACAGAGCTCCAGTGGAGTCCAAAGAAAGCCAGGATTATTGGTATTGCTCCTTCATCACCTCTCAAAAGAGGATCATAATTTCATCCCTTGCAGAAGTGGAAGGGATAATCAGGTTTTAGAATTCAAGCATTATTGGGATATTAGGTAGATTTAAGTTAGCATAAGGGGGTTTGTAATACCATAAGCTACAGAGGTTGAAAAACCAAGGAGCTACAAAACTGTAAGCCTCCATGGAAGCAGTACGAAGCAGTAAACCCAGAAAAATGCTGACATCAGGAATGTAAATTAATTAATTGCAACATAAATGATAACTGAGAACTCTCACTGATAATTTAAGATGCCTGAAAATTTTTAAATTGAGCCTGAAGCACAATGTGGAGCTATGTGAAGCCTTTAGCTACAGTAAAGGTTGGTTGATTTCCTTAACTGTTTCTGTTTGTGCTGCTGCATGGCCTGTGTTTCCTGGTATTCTTTTGGTTTTGTATGCATTCAGAGGCATTCTAGGCTTCCTCATAAAAATTACATTTCTGCCTATGTGCATGTGTTTTTATGTTAATTACTGTATTAAAAGTTTTCCTGTGTCACAGTTACTCAAAAGAACAAACATGCTATAATATTAAATTCAGGTTTAAGGCAATCTGATATACCAGCTCCCATTTTACTCACAGTATCCAAAATACTGTAAAGGACAAGTCAAAAGCCACACTATACACACTATAACTAAAATGTTTGGTTACCAGTGGAATATCTTCTGGTCATCTTATTGAATCAATAATGTTTAGTATCTGAACACCAAGCAGTTTATTTTCCCCTGAAGTAAAACCTCATGGTAGAACTCAGATTAAAAATGGCCTAAAGAAAGGACTTAATCTGATTAGGAGATGACAGCTCCATCCCATATCAATTTCCAGAAGTCAGAAGTGGTTAGTTATATCAGTTTTCCTTGGTTATTACGTCCAATCTTGAATAAATGAGGGGGAAAGTCTGTCTGTGCTCCTCACATGCAGTCACTTAATTCACTGTTCTTCTCAGGCAAATCTCATTCATGGTGCTCCTTTGAAATATGATTGGTGATGCCAATTACCACAGGCATATTGGCTGAACAGAATATATTTCATTTTATTAGAGAAAAAGACATCAATGGAATCTGCAGTAATTTCTGTGTCCCTTGCTATTTAATTCCTACACTGTTTATTTTTGTTTCAGAGGATGAGCATGCATCCTCTGCTCCCACTCAGTTTCTCATTATTTCTCCATTAAGTCAATTACAATATAATTCAAGAATATCCAAATTAATGAAAAATGGTTTTGCTTCAGCTTTTAAAAGCTTAAGAGCCATAGAATAAGCAGCTTCCCTCATCTACAATCTTGATATTATCAGATGCTCAATTCAATTGAAAACAATATAAATGTAGGAGTTTAGAAACCAAAAACCAAACTGATAAATTGTCTACAGTAAGGATATTTTATCATGCAAATGTCAATAATCTCAGAAATAAGCTTTAAAGGAAAGGAAAGGAAAATTCTAATTAAAACCAGGGAGTTCATTGACAAATTATCATTTAAAACTGAGTTTGTTAAAAGAAGAGAGTTTTATATGAAAGTCTTACTGATATTTTAAATTGAGCTGAAGTCCTGGCTTCGAAAAGAGTTTGGATTTTGCCCACAGCGTACAACTACATCCATTCCTTCTCAGTTTTTGTGGGGTGCTTCTATTAATCACCTCCTCTGCTCATGAACAGCTTTCCTGAAGAAACCAACTGGTCTGTCTCACCCCAGGGCTTGTGAACTTCATCCTGGTGTGCTCAGCAGCCTCTTGCACACTGGGCTGAAAGGTTATGCAGCAGATAAAATAAAGAATATCAAGTTAATCATTGTGTGTTCTGCCACAGCAATTTAAAATAGAGCCTTGACTAAAAATCTCTCAGTACTATAAATTTCAAAGAAATAAATCCTGGTGTACAGTGGTAGAACAGAGCCCAGCAGTGATTTCAAGAGCAGCTTTTTGTGATTCCTGACAACGTGGGTACCCTACAGCCCAGGCCTCAGATCTATGCATTAAGTGCACTAGTAACTCAGCCAAAATCAAATGTGCTCTTTCATTCTGATGCTCACACAAACAATTGACCTTTGCTGCTGCACTTTTGTCACGTTTTGAAATGCCCACACCACAAAGGGGGAGATAGCATTTTCCTTCAAAATTCCTAAAAAAAAAATAATAAAAAGTAGATGAAGTTTAACAGTAAGGCAATGAAACAGAGGTTATCAAAATACCAGAAAAGGTGACAAGCTTGTGAATTCCACTGATTTACAGGGGAGGTCTGGAGCTACAAACACTTGTTCCACTTCATTGGACACAGCACAATCTGCTGGTCCAGGACAGATTTATCCTGCAGCCTCCCAAATCACACTCACTTTCTAACACAAGCTGCTGGGAATTCACCAGCACTTGAGAATTGTAGCTGGATCTCATCTGCTAGGTGTTAAAATAAGTCAACTGGTTTGTTTTATTTTATTTACTTGTAACAAGCAACTTCAGTTTATCACAGCCTTATTGCATGTGTCATGTGGATGAATCCTGCCTATAATATAAAATAATCATAAAATGTTTGGATTTTCCAACTGTTTAAAAAATGATCTTGCTGCTTAAGAGTCTCCTTTGAATTTTAATATAATATAGTTCAGCAAATATATAAAAATATGTTTAACAACAATGAAACTAAGTATGAATACACTATTACAGTTTGACTGAAAACTCCCTGAAACAGGATGGAAAGGTACAAGCCCTGATATACAATATTTTTATATTTAAGTCATATATAAAAAACATTAATATTCTTTGTAGAATCAGATGTCCTAAGCAATAGAAGACCCTCACTTAACAAGTATATCTGTGCAAGTAGGAACAATTTCAGCTGTGAGGAGAAATTTTGCTGGAGAATCTTAATGAGAGGATGAAGGAGAACAGAAAGTTGTAAGACTGCTGTAAAAGTGGCCAAGCAAGCAGCAACAAAGTATTAGAGACAGTGATGCAAATAGAATTACCCTCAAAAAAGTATATTTGGAATATTCTTAAAAGAAACTAGACTTTATAGTCTGTACCTTACAGTCTGCATAATTCACTTTACTGTGGGTTCCAGGGAACAGGACTGCATGATTATTCTAGGAAAAAAAAATAGATTTGTTGCAAAATAAGTCTACATAGGTATCATTTAATACATATAGTACATTATTCTTCATTCTCTTTCTGCATTGCATAGTTAATCTCTTCAGCAAAGGTTTTTTAGAGTCATTTCTGTGCAGTACTTGAAGCAGGTTACTTGAACTTGGGATCATACAAACATCTGTTTGGGTGATGGCAGTTTAAGTAAGAATGAAAAATTTCTTTTGAGTTGTAACAACGAGCAATATGTCAGCCTGGCAAAATATTCAGGCAGTGATGTTGTTACAAATTTCTCTCAAGATTTTAGGTTTGGTTAATAAAAAAAAAACAATTCCTTTTAAATACTTCAGTATGTCTTTAAAAAAAAAACCAAAGTACTTGGACTTAGCCAACAGTGTCTTCCTGAGTGAAGTTTGGTTCTGGAGTTGTTTGTGGCCAGGAAATGCTCCAGATATTGCTAAACTGTAACTAAGATATTTTAGTTTTCATTTATATTTCATGGCTGGATCTTCACATATCTTATACTGGAGAAAACAGCTATTTCTGCCCTAATTCTCAATTTCAAAATTGCTGGTTTTCCTGCACATTCCGTGTTCAGAATAGAAATGTGTATTGTCCCCAGTTTATGTTGTACAACATATGCTTGGTTAATCTCTGCAGTCAGATTTTGAAGCATTACTTGTTATCTTCTGTTGGGCCTTATTTCATGATGTCAACACCATCAACAAACCACTTAACACTTCAACAAGCTACGTGTTATTAAGGTTATTAGCAGCAGTTGTTGTTTTGTGTTTTCCAATCCATGTAATTTCAATGCAGCTTTGAGGAAAACGTTTCCAAAGGCAAAATGAAAAGATCCTCTCCAGTTCTACAGCATTTATCCTAAGGTCTGATCACATATCCCCTGCATGACCAGGTGCTGAAATATTGGCTGCTTATCCACAGGAATGAAAATAAACTTTTAAATTTTGAAAGCAAACAGTATCTCACTCCCTGTGCTTTTCACTCCTGGCTGTTTTGAGAGTCCCCCTAAGGAGTTATTAGCACTGAATCCAGGCCTGGTTTACTGCCCTGTGTGTGAATATTCATGCACATAGCCACATGATTATTTTTTAGTCTCTGGAAAGATCATAGTTCTTGTCTTCTAATCAGTCAAAATAGATCTATACATAAATCACACATATATTGAAGTGACTTGTATAGACAGTGTAATTAATCTGATCAGGATCTCACTGGGGTCTTAAAAATCAGATATGATAAAGCTCTTGGATAACATGGAAAATACTGTGTTGATCTTCTAGGATATAGAAAGGGCATTGAAATACCTCTGCACATTGTATATTTGCATTGAATTTGAGTCATTCCTGAGTTTTTTAGTCCATCTGCCCTGAGTCTTCACTGCCCCTGCACTGGGCTCCTTGTCTGAGCCAGTGTCACTGGTATAAAGGCTGTTATTCACCTCCCTAAGATGGAAATTATGTATCTCAGGTCATTGAGCCTGAAAAAAGTGTTTTGTAGGGCAAAAATAAAAATAAGTATTCAGGAACACAGAGCTCTAGCAAATACCTAGATATGGTTCTCTTCAGAACAAGTAAAAGGAACAAATAATCTGATTTGTATCTGGATTAGTCCAAGGGTTCATAGGTACAAAAAAAATTGTTAGATGTTAAAGAAAAAATAGCCTATGGAATTTTCTTTCCATATTGTGTTTAACTTGTGTATAAGAAGCCTTTTCCCACTATTGAAAGACATCTTTTTGCATAGAAAATTGCTTGAAAATAACCCAAATTTACTTTATTTTGCTTATTCTTTCTATCTAGTACTCTTCTAGGAGAGCACCTGCTACATGGTGGCAGCTCTGGTACAGAGTAATAGACACTGCTTTATTTAACTAACTCTATTATTTGAACTGTTGGGGTTTTCCACACTAGGGTTTATCTACCACACTTTAATATCTAGTGCCTTCCACTTTGCCTTGAGTGATGTTTATGGATTTGTGAAAACTGCAGTGGATTCTACTCTTTTGAGGAAGCCTGAACATTTCACTCCTTTTGTGAAATTGCATCATTTAACTTTCTTTCTAATAGTTTGCTTCCTCAAAATAGACAGTACTGTTCTTTCAATGCTCCATAACAGATCCCTTTTGCCAAAAATATGTAAAGACTGAGCTTCATATGGCACAAAGGCTTTTCTAGGCCCAAAGATATAAGTGCTAAATGGTGTGAAGAAGTTTGGAATTGCAAAAATACTTACAGCTCAAAAACCTTCCAACAAAAACTCCTAACTATACTCACAACAGTGCCTTGCAGGATGCTTTATGACTTCCATCTTGTAGCCTTCTCCTTCTGAGTTTTTTGGCATCTAGGTCAGTAAAAATTGCATTATTTGTCTAAATAAGTATCATCACCTTTTTTCCCATGTCTGTCAAAAACACACCCAGTGTACCTACAGCTCCCAGTTCATATCATGGTCCCATTAATAGATTCATATGGATTTGTACTAACCAGTCAGTATAACCAGAGCTATTATGGAGAATACCTCTTAAAAGGAGAAGAGTGAAAAATAACTAAGTTCCCTGAAGAAGTTCCAGAAATCAGGTGGATTAACAAAAATATTTAAAAGTGAAAAAAATTGTATTTTTAAAAATGCTTTTTTGACAGTTACTTTTCCAGCATTACACCCTTCCATCAAGCAGTGAAGATAGTATTGTGCCAAATTATTAATGTGTACCCAGAGCTTAAAGCTCTTACCCTTAAAAATGAAACCTAGACAAAGTTTCTAACATGCTAGGATAAAGAATTTATTCTGATCTTACTAGTTTAATTTAAGCTACCAACCCAATTTCATTCATTTGTTAATATACTGAACATTAATAAATCAAAATTTAATAAAAGGTTGAGTTATAACAGTTATACCACAGAAGGAGAAGATGACCATGAAGAAAAATCTAATAAATATTATTTATTATAATAAAATAATAACCATAGTCACCATTAATATCACAGGAGTGGAAGGTCACATTGCTGAATGGTCCATGATGAAAAAACAGTAAGATGTGTAAAAGGCTGGGTGTTTTAAAAAGAAGTCTTTGTACTAAAATTGAGTTGCATGTGGGGGTGCAGGTATTGTCAAATCTGAACCATTACTGCTGGAAGACAAAGGAGCTACACCACTGACATCTGAAAATTTGAGTAAATAACCTCTGTGAGATTTTTACTGAAACACATTTAAATTAAACCAAGAAAAATGAATTTTTGTATCCACTAGAGTGAAAAATCTCAATTTTTTGCTACATTTTTACGGTAATTTTGTTAATTAGAGAAAAGAAAAAAATTACTGTGATTCTTTGTGTAGAAAAAACTTTATAGTAGAAACAAAAATATTTTAAAGATCAGGACTAAAACATAAGATTGCCTTTTGATATATGCCCTCAGTAATGTTCTGTGAAACAACTGAGGGGCTTCAAAAATTGATTTTGTTTAGGTCATGAATCTTAGTTTTTTAGAAGAAGATGATCTTTGACGAATCAGAAATTACTTTGTGAAGGACTAGGAAACCCCAGAAATTATTAAACCTGCCTGGGAAATAGCTGAAGAATGGACAAATGTGAGGATCTTTAACAAAGGGAAAAATGTTACCTTTTCTTTTGTACTCTCCCTAAAACTGTTCAGCTATCTTGGTCTTCCTGTGTCTGAAGGGTTTAAAATGCTCTTTCTCTGATATTGCCATTATAAAGAGAACCTTTATACTTACCTCCCCATATAGTGATAAAGCCACTGAAGCAATAAAATACAATATTTGAAATACAATAGAGAGATTAGGAATTAATTTCCTAAATGTGTTGTTTTTTTCTCATAATGCTTGTCACAAAGAAAAATAAAAAATATTTAACTGCAAAAATTGGTTGATTTGAAAAGGCAACCACCATATTCATCCAAATTTGCCTTACATACAGGCAAAAGAAAAATTTTGGATCTTTTTCTGCAATTTGTGTTTTTAAACCCTAGCTTAGGTATCTCAGGTAAGACATTTTAAGAGAAATTCCTAATTAAGTCATCAAGTCTCTATCTTAAACTTATATTCCTTGTGCTGTAACAAGATATACAAAGAGCAAAGGGTCTTTCAAGTAACCAGGTCTCACACTATTAATGCAATGATTTTAATCTGAATTGTAAACAACATCAGCACAGGAATTTGTCTAACATTTTAGAATTACCTAGAATTCAAAATTTGACACTGCACAATATTAAAGAGTCTTCAAAGTTCTTTTGGGGCAGGGAGAAAATCTGCATTTGAAGCACATGCAGAAACATCTCTGGTACCAAATGGGTGGAATAATCCAGTGCACAGGAACTTCTGTGTTCTGCAGTATCACCCTGCCCTCCATACACAGAATAACACCCCATGCACACAGGACATTAAATGTGGAATTTAAAAATTGCACTGTTGTTTTTTTTGAAGCCAAATAGAGTTTACATTCATATTCTGTAGCACATCAATGCCAGGCAAACTATCCAACATTCTAAAATTGAAGAGAGCGATTTCTCCCTGGTTTTTAAAGTGTTTATTTTCCTCTTTTTTTTTTTTTTTTTTTGGCATTCCCTTCCTAGATTTCCCTCTTTTTTGAATTTATCTTTGATATAGCAAATCACAATTCTTTCCAACATCATAGCTTTGCAAAAGATGTGTTTGTTTAACTTCTTTCCCACCTATTAATTCTCCAGGCAGCACAGCACTCATTACAGTCAGCTGAAGTTTATACATTCCTACCCCATTGATTCAGCTTTGCCAGCAAAAGCATTAAAAAAAGTGACATTGGCAGTTTTTGAAGAAAAGCTGATAAGTCAGGAATCCCTGCTGTTACTTGGTACACCTACAGAGTGATAACTACCACACAATCACCCTTTTATTATCACCTTTTATTGAACTTCATCATTTTTATGGGGGAGGTAAATGGTGTTGATTTTCAGAGGGTGAGAATACAGAATACAGCTTCAACAGGGTAGCAGCTACTAGGGATGGACAAGGTAGGAGTGAACATTGGTTAGGAACTGGAAGAAGAAACGAGGAAAAGGAAAAAAATATCAATTGAGTAGGTGTGGACCTAATCACTATGAAGCAGAAATTGCTTGGAGGGTTAAAATATAACTTTTGGTGGGTATTTTCTAAGGTACAGGAGGGATTGAGGTATGCAGCACTCACTGCACTTCAACAGAAATAGTAAAGTATTTATCTTGGTGCATAAAAAAGGGATTGAAGATGGAAGGCACTGAAACCCAAGGAAGTCCACAAAACAAGAAAGTGTTAAACTGTTCACTGCAGAGCACTGCACTCTTTAAGTCCTTAGTTTATCTTTCCAAGTTGGTTTTTTTTGCCTAAGTACCTCTGATTAGGTTTCACTATGTGCATGTCAATGACTTCCCCCTCAGCTTTTTTAATCCTGAGAGAGAATCCAGCATCCAGGTGAGTGACCAAGGAACCAGCCATGCTCCCTGTGCTCAAAACCAGGGTAGGTGCTGTCCATCCCCTGGTTTCAGGGCAGACTTTAATTGTTAATTGTAAAACTGTTAATTGTAAAAGTCACTGAAGTGAAGAAGTCACAGGGTATTATTATTATTATTACTATTATTATTATTATTATTATTATTATTATCAGTGCCTGATTATTGTTGTCCCACTCTCAGGAGACTGTTGTAATACAAAATCCAGCAGGGCTGGTCAGAAATCTCTTCTCTCCATGAAGTAGGTTATTATACATTTAGAACTAACGAGGACAGAGAAACAAACCCCCAAAAGAATATTATTGTTGTGTGTAGCAGTTATGTATTTAACAAAGGCAAAACCCCTTAATTTCTGGGCTTTCCTCTCTGTTATTTTCTGTCCACATACCTTGGGCTAATTAATTCAGTGGTATTGTATAGAACAAGTTTCTGACTTCTGAGCCACCACTTCTATGGTATCTAAGTCCTGGCATTGATTGCACAACTTCAATTTTAAACTTTCAATAAATGCAATGATATTTGGGGCTGGTCGATTTGAATTTACAGGACTTCCACCCATCTTATAACTAATGATCTAAAAATATAATTGTGAATTTAACATGGAATTCCTTTCTATTTTTGAATTTGTCAGTAAGCTTTTAGCTAAATTCACATATTTGTTTCCATTTTATTGCTCGTTCAATTGACCAGCATATAAAATGGACTCTTGATTCCAATATTCATAGGATCACAGAACCTGCTGAGCTGGAGTCCACCCCAAAAGTCACAGCAAGTGCCCAAGAGCTTTGTCCAAGTGCTCCCTGAACCCAGACAGGCTTGGTGCTGTGCCCACTTCCCTGGGGACTCTTCTTCTCCTTCCAATTATTTCAAAGGCATTAAGAGCAATCAATCTTTACATACTGCCAGGTCTATCAAGGATGCAATAAAAATGATTAACAGTAATATCATAAAAATTCACCAGAAGCCTATTCTGAAATGTATATCATCTTGCATTCAATACTGATCAATTAATAATTTGTAAGTAGCCTGATATTTATTTAATATAACCTTTACACCAAATCTGATTTTCAATAGCATTTAATTAACCTGTGCAACGACTGCAGTTGTGTACATGGATTAAAAATTTGTAAAAGTAATGGTCAGTTAGGCAGCAACCAGTACAATTTGTACCTACAGTAACATTAATTATGCTTTCAAATTAGGCACATCATTGCTCTGGATGATGTGGAATTCTGGCCTGATACGTGTATTCCCTTCAACTTTTCACAAACATTTCCAAGTAATATCTGTACATGGTGTAACTCATTCTTAGTCCAAAGAGTTCCAATTAAAATGCAAAAATAAACAGTGTGTTTATCTAATTCCAATGTATTTTCTAATAAAGCTAATTTTTTTCTGTAAGAAAATAAAAATCAAGGTAAAGGGTTTCTGCACATAGTTTAAGCATTTATTTGGAAAGAATCTTCTTTTGGCTCCATAACAAAATACTATATAACAATCTATATGCAATTTCATGCACAAAAAGTAGAGTTAACTGAAACTTTGAGGTTTTCTTTTTTACCTGCATTGTCCACTGCAGCCACCTCTTCACCAGCATCACAATTTTAGTTTTCCTTTCACACTTGTGCCCTGAATGTGGCTGCTGTCCTTTCACAGCCTGTGACACTTTCTTGTGTCTCTTTCTCCAAAGAGTTAAACAAATTTGTGTAGCACAGAGTAACACTAACTCAGCTAAAGAAGATCCCACCTGTTCACCTGAATTTTTTTAGGCAGAAGCTCATTCTGGGTTCTGCATTTATGAATCCTCTGTCACCAGGTTTGATCCTCACTGCAGGACAATCTCAGGGGCAAAAA
>WBND01000232.1:855502-872728 GCA_013398595.1 Tychaedon coryphoeus | reverse complement strand
GTAAAAGTCCATTCTCTGGGTGTAAAATTATTATTTGTAAGTTTTCATCAGAACTCTACAGTGATACGAATGGTTATCTTCTCTTTAAGTGGACAAGGAAATTTCTCAAATGCAGTTCTGGAATACCTCTGAATTTTCCCGGTTCATCCTCAAATGAATAACCATTCCTGTTATTTCCTACTGCAAAAACTTCTGCTCATGAGAGAAAAATATCAAAATGGCAGTGTGTTAAAGAACTGGAAGGAGATACACTTTTTGATGGAATGAGCAAACTTGAAAAGACAGTCAGTCCTCAAAAGTTTCTTGTTTGAGTCCTCCCCAGGAGGTCACAGGTTTTCACAATTACCACTATGGCTATCTTTCCAGACTAGGAGAGAAAGGAAATATTTGTCATTAACTCTGCTCCCTATATCATTTAGCTACATGTGATCCCTGCCCTGCACCATATCATATTACTGCAGTAAAAAAACTCATAGCCCCTTGCTATTTTTCCTTGGTATTCCCAGTTGTTATTTTTAAAGGCACAATATTTTATACTGCAGTAGAAGAGTCTGCCTCCACCATGGAAAGCATTCTTTAAGTGCCATACAATGACAGAAATTAAAGAAAATACTGGTATATAGAATTACATAGTTCACGTTTCAAAGTAACTTCAGACCCTCAAAAGGAAAACAAAAAGTGATTTGAACACCAGCTTCATTCTGCCTGGCAGCTTGTTATATGAAATATGGGCAAGTATTCACATGGAATATAGGAATTTGCAAAATGGAGCCTGCTGCTTTAGGGCTAAAAGAGTAAAATAGAACAAAATACAATAAAAATCACTAGGTCAAATTCAGAAGAAAATCTAATGAGTCTCAAGGGGTTTAAGTTGGAGTGGTTTCTACTCCTGTGCTGTACCATATCTGAAAGATGTTGGATGTTGACCCCAGCCAGCAGTTCATACCCACCCAGTGGGATGGGGAGAGAACAGCACAGACAAAGGGAGGGAAGCCTCATGAATTGAGATAAAGACACTGCTGGGTGAAAAAACCTCAACAAACACAAAATCAAGTGGTGCAAAAGCAATCTCTCCACATGTCCTGCCAGCAGAGTGACACCCAGCCTGTCAGTGACAGCTTGAAAAAGTGGAATGGTTTCCCACATTAACATGAGGAAAACTGCTTTTACCAGGTTAGTTCTTAATCCTTATATCCTTATACCAATTAAAGCTGCTTCTGCCAGATGTGATCAAGAAAACATTTTCACACCTTTATTAATGCTATTCATACATTCCAGTATTTCTGTTAACACTTACTTTTGCTACCATTACCTGTAGGAGTAATGTGACCATAGTTATTTTCTCAAAAGGTGTCCACCAGAATAATTGTGGCTGAACTTGATGATCTTTTCCAACATAGATGATCCCATGACCCTATAACAAAAGTGGAAGCTTTCCTGGTCAAACACAAAAAAATGCAGCAGCAATTATATGGTGATACAGTTCATATTACACACAGTTGTGGCCAGCTCAAAATGAAGTATTTTTATAATAACAGCCGTAGAACATTATCTCTGGAAAACAAAAGATTGGATATAAATAAAAAATTAGGTTGAATCCTACAGAAGAGAAACATGAGAGCATGTGGTTCTTTTCTTTTTGAGATTAAGAATCAAAAGGGGGTTAGGAGAGTAAAAACATTTTAATTAGCCTGTGAGTATTAAGTAAATGAACTCTGATGAGTTTTCTTTGGATTCTATATTTTGCAAAATTGTTAAACAAGTTGAGATATAATGAAAAGCTGGTTTAGCAGAAATGTGTAGAAGAACTTGAAAATATAGTCCTGGGCATATAAATCCTCAGTATTATGGATTAGTCTTGATTTACAGGAGATGCAGAGGGAATGCTGCTGTTGGAGTCAGATGCTTTTCTCTGTTCATGAAACCTACTTTGAATTTCTGTTGTTACTGCTGAAAGACAGTGTTTCTCTCTTTGTGGGTTCACTGGCTGTCTTAATATATCTTCTGTCATGCTGCTGCTGTGGATTTCATCTCTTAAGGGGAAAAAAAAAAGGTAGAGAAAAAAGTATTAAACTGCACAGCAATCTATAAAACTATTGGCATTTTGAGCATTGTCAGTGTGTCTCTGATTAAAGGCAAATGGTGCATACATGCTGATGTTTTTTCTCTGTTTTTTGAAGGACATCCTGTCTGGGTTCATTATAATAATACTAATCTGAGCCTCTGTGACAATATCCTATTTTTGTTTGATGGTATTGTGGCCCTAAGATCATTGCTCATGTTGGGAAAGCTTTAAAGCAGAGAGCACTTCCCATTTCTATCCAACAGCCCACTATTGAATGACTGTGATTCATTAGTGAGATGGGAAGAAAGTTCCTTGAGATCAGCCCTGAAAGCAATCTGTCATTAGAGCAGCACATTAGCTTTCTTCAAATTCATTTGTGAGACTCCTTGCAGGAAATAGTGCCTAATAAAGTAAGGAAATGACAGGGGAATATTGAAGACCTATTAAAGCATTAAACCCAATTCTTTCCCAAACACAATAAAGGCCAGCCAGACAACCATCTGTAATGTTGCATTAATTTTCTAAGAAGTAGTGAAGAGTTTGTGTTCCTAACATGAGGGCTTTAGCACACAAGCCAGTGCAACACTTTAAATTGTCATTTCTTTGCACAGCTGCTGTGGCTGCTGCAGGCTGGAGACTCTTTCACTCAGTCCCAACAGCCAGGGCAGAATCCCCCACACCCAAAAACAGAGCCTGAACCCAAACCACTGGGACTCACTTTCTAAAATCCTGCAGAGACCCTTAAAATCTGAATAAACAGCTTAATTTCATGCTGTTAAAACGTTCTGTGAACTTGAAATTTTGAGAGCTTTATGCAAACATTTGTCTTCAGAGTTTATACTTTTTACTCAAACTGTATTAGAACAGTGAGTATGATGCAATCTTGTGGACAAAGAGATAGAATTGGAAGTTTGTATTTACAAAGAAAAACAGAAAAAGCAAAAGAAGAGAAACTGGATGGGGAAATATTCCAAAGAAAGTATAAGGACATTGTTCTCTTGTGATTTTTACCAGTTCATAATCTCAAATGATTCTTCATTCTTGTCTTTTGGGACTCCATGATTGATTTCACCAGTGTTTTCTTGCCAGGAGTGTTTGTGTATTAAAAAGCAAGAATTCACTTCATGTTTTGACTTGGCATGTGAATTGCTCGAGAAAGTAAAACAGAAAAGATAAAACTATATTTTGTGCAAAAAATGTTCTGCAGTGAACACATTCTGTGTCCAAGATTAATTTATATACATATACATATACATATACTTATAGATATACATATACATATACATATACATATATATATATATATATACACTTTTTTTCCTCCAGTACTGATATGTTAATACAAGAATATTTTTTTCTAGGAACCAGAGATACTTTCTGATGTGTAGGAAGCTGGCTGTGGAGCAGCTACAGTCCCATGTGTGATTTACTGTCCTCCATGCCAGAGACAGGAGAAGCTCACTTTTCATTAATTTGAAATACTAGAGCAGCACTGGCTATGAGATTGATCTCCCAGTTGGCCTGCTTTATGGACAAGGCAGCAGAAATTATGGCAGCTATCTTGGGCATCTCCCAGTGGATTTTGGGGGGAGTCACAGTCTCCTGGCTGGCTGTGGGTTTCTCTGGACACCCTTTCTCTCTGCTGGGAGCTGCTCCTCCTGCTCACATGCAAAGGCCAAGTACATGTGCAGTGCTGCACAGGGAATTTATGGAGTCTTTTCCAGCAAGTGGCTGAATTAGCCTCCTCACCTCTCACAGAGCTGTGTACTGCATCTTTTCTAAACAGGTAAAATCTCTTGTATTAGCAATGCTCCTCGGGGAGCATCCCTGCCCTGCTGCTCTTTGACATCACATCCTCCTCTGGGCTGAAAGGCCACGCAGTAATTAAACCCAGTGAGTGACCTTAGCAGAAAAAGACTCTGGGGTTTTTTATATTTAAATTCTGGATATGTAAAAAAGGCATTTTCATGTGGTAGTCTGCTCCTAAAACTAACATTTGTCCATAAGTGATACATGCCCTGAGTTTCTGAGGAGCAACTTTTATGCGGGGTTTCAATAAGTGCCAATATATGATTTACAATTTTTGATTTATAATCAAAATAATGTAATATCGTATCATATAATGTCATATCATATATCATAAAATACATTGTATAATACATCATATAATATATGATTGAATTTTTTTATTATTTATAATTGTTTTAGAGTGAGATATGGGAGCTAACTCTCCCAACCCATAAGAACATATCGCCATCTCTTGCTCCATGCAGGAAGTGCAGCTGCTTCCCCCACATCCCCTTAGATTTTCATTGCCCTCTGCTTTTATATTTTTATGCTTTGTTTTTCTTTTTCTTCACACAGATACTTAGGATTACAATTTAATCTTGCAATGGCCCAAAAAAAAAAAAAAAAAAAGAAAAAAAGTAACCAAAGCAAAAAATTCCACACAGAAGAAAAATCCTCCAACTCCAAATAAGGTTTATGGTGCCCAGAGTCTTCTGCTTTATTCCCAAATTATTCCTATTAACTTGCACAGTTCTAGTTTTTCAGGTCAAGTATTCTTGTTTTACAAATAAAAGTCACACACAAGTATTCCATCTCGTATAGAGAGCTAGAGAAATTTTGTTGCATTTAGGAAGGCTGTGGGTCCTTCAAACTCCATCATCTGTATTTGAAACTGCTTTTGAATTCTTGCAGACATGCATCTTATGGGACAGGAGAGGGAGCAAACTAGTGCTCACCAGAGGAAGCAAAAATCTGTGATCAGTGCAACTTTAACCTGTTCTCTCAAAAGTCCTTCCTACTTTTATTTTGGGTCTGACTTCCTGAATAAACATCTCCTGCTTTAACTCCCCCATTCTCATCCTTACCCTTCCTATTCTTTCTCAGTCTTCTCATAGTTCCCAATTCCAAACTACATATTATTTCACTCTCACTAGTTTTGATCTATAACTTCCTGAAAAACTTCTTGAAATTACAAACAGTTCAACACTTGGTCTTGTTCCACTTTGTTCACAATATATTATTTCCAAAAGGGACAAGCCTTGCTCACAGAAGTGGGCAGCACAGCCTCATCAGTGTCCACAAGACTTGGATTTCCAAAGGCTGAATGGATGGATGCTCATCTACAACCAGCAAAACCAGGGTTCCTGCTGTGGTTTGTCCATTGGGCTCTGAATTCCTGCAGCACCAAGAGAGGCCATGTAGGAATGTTGGCCTCACTAGGTTAAAGTCAGGGTTTGTGTATATAGCAGTGCCATGATCATATGTAACCAATACACATCTGACTTGTAAGTATTTTACATGTCTTTCCTTCATGTGCTAGAATCTCTGGCTCACAGATGTGAATGTGGAGCTCCAGACTTCTCACAAATCACATTCAAATCGGTTTTACGTATTCTCATTTTTTTGTCTTCTGTTTGCTCCTCCACTCCTTATTTAATTTTATTCTTCCTCAAAAGTAGAGCATCTGCTCACAAAAAGTCTGGCTGCAGCTGTACTTGCCTTGTACTTCTGCTCTGCTCTGCTGAGATCCCACCTGGAGCTCTGCATCCAGCTCTGGGCTCCCAGCTCAGGAAGGACAGGGACCAGTTGGAGTGATCCAGAGGAGACCACCAAGATTAGAGGGCTGGAGCACCTCTTGCAAAAGGCTGAGAGAAGTGGGATTGCTCAGCCTGGAAAGCAGAAGGCTTTGGGGCCACCTAACTGTGGCCCTCCAGGGAAGGGAGGCTGCAAGAGTGGTGGAGAGAGACTTTTACAGGGGCATGTAGTGACAGAACCAGGGGAAAGGGTTTACAATGAAAAAGAGTATCTTTATATTAGATTTAGGGGGAAATTCTTTGCTGTGTGAGTGGTGAGGCCTTGGCACAGGTTGCCCAGAGAAGCTGTGGCTGCCCCATCCCTGGAAGTGTTTAAAGCCAGGTTGGAGGGGATCTGAGTGACCTGGGATAGTGGAAGGAGTCCCTGCTCATGGCAAGGGAGCTGGAACTGGATGATCTTCAAGGTCTCTTCCAGCCATGATTCTATGATTTGTATCATAGCTGAGTAGAAGTCAGTATTCTGGCTTTCTGTTTTTATGAGATTATAAATAAGTTTTCTCAGAATATATGAGAGTGCTGATGCTTCATAAGCATTAAAATTTCATTTTAGGAATTATTTTTCTTGCTTAGATGTTATGAAATGAAGATTTTCCCTTATTCGTAACTGAATTTTAACATTTTCTTGAGACAATTTATTTTTCTACAGTGAAGAAGGCCTTGCTCTTTGGGCCAAAGTGTAAGATTTATTTTTCTTCCACTCATCAGGAAAGTTGCATCATTTATTTAAAGTTTTTTCAGTCTTGAATGTAATGATTTATTGTCTTAGAAGTGACACACGAAGAATATTACTATTGACTTATTAATTAAAACCAGATACTGTTCATGACTTAACCTTTCAGTACTCAACATCTTGCAAGGTTTCAGTCCAGTAACTTGTCCATAATTTCACAAAAAATTAGGAACTCAGCCATACAGAGGATGATATAAATACTTGGATAATATTCAGGAACTTATGTTCAAAATGCAGTTAAGGCTAGAAAATGCAAAAGACAACAATGACGATCTATTTTTTCCATTATCATTCACCATCATTGCTGCAGGAGGGCAAAGAGAGCATTTCCCTGGCAGAAGATTTCAGGTCAGACTGGGTGTGGGCAGAACATTTTGGCCATTCTCAAACCCCTGCTTCTGCTGGCTTAATGCTGCTGAGGTCCCCAGGGAAGTTATCAAGGAAAAAGACCCAACTTATATATGTAAATACAAAATCAAATTAAAACCCTCAAGCAGCAAACCTCCCATGGCAGGAAAATGTCACTGTTGTGTTTTAGAGAACAGTCCTGCAGCAGCTGGACCATAACAAAATGGTCAGAAATTGGTGATGGCAGAGCAATGGGGGAATGACCTCAACTATATCCTAAAGGTTTGATCCTGCTCATATTCTGTGAACTTCTTTTTCCCTTGTCATGCAGGTGGATCCCGTGCCTGAAACAAGTGTTAAGGTAACACAAGAGATGAGGAGAGCTATTTTAAGTAACTTTACAAAAAAAGGAAAATTCAGCAATTTAACAAAGAAAATGACAAAAAAGTCAAATGTCTCCAGAATCCTTTGAAGTCAGAGGTTCAGCAGCTAGAACAATTCATTAATGCTCCGTGCAGGAAGACCTGAATTATTTTAAGAGCACTGTATTTGCATTTTAGATATAGCAGAATGAACTAATTATGAAATGTATGCATCAAAGATTTCAATTTCAGGCTTGACTTTACTTTGGAGATTAATTTTTTACTTTATCATTTTTGCAGGCAGTTCAATGGACAGTCTTATTTGAATGTTACTCATTGTTCAGTGATGTATGAAGTGTATTTAATCAATGTGAAGAAAGTAATATTAAACTATTATCAGAAGCATCAAATGTTCCAAAAAATCTCAAAAGGAAGGTCAAAAGGTAACATTTCTGCTAACAATATGAGAAACAATATATTTAACTTATTCATTACATACTAGTTTTTCATGGTATGTACATTATCCTTTTCACATAAAATTAAAATGCAAAATGTGGAGGGTTATCCCCTTGGTTAAAAATATCATATGTAGAATTGACCAAGTAAGCTTTCAATGCTTAGTAAAAGATATATAAATAAATGTTTTGGAGTTGATGTGCATTTTAAATTATTTCCTGCAAAAACCTTTGACAGAACAGTTCTTGTGCTCATCATTAAATTGCTTCAGATGGGATTTCAGTGCCTGCCCATCCTTCTACAAGCATTTCCACAATGGGTGCCAGAGGTAAAATCTGGTACCTTTTAGGCCAGTACTCTCTAGATTCCATGTCAGGCTTGTCCTCAGGGGCTTAGCTTAGTGTGGAAGGCACACCAAACCAGCTGGAAAAGTGTCTGCCCAAAGGAACCAGAGATATGCCTTAAACTTGGATGGGAAACCCTTATTTTCCATATTCACTGCCTCACACTCGTGGATCATGTAAGCAATAATGGTGTAAGAAATATTAAAAAAAAAAAAAATCCTCCCAAATCTACATGTCTTGCACTTTCTCAGCTTAGGAAGACTTCAGCTCTGGCTCAGAAGTTCCTTCTGAAATGAGCAGAAGGGGTTTGTAGGAGGAGATCATGTGAATGCAAACCACTGACATGGTAAGATATGCTCAAAGAGTAATTTTCAATGTCTGTTTGAATAAAGAAATGAATTCATTGCATAGTGAAAAAGTGGTGACCTGCACTGTGGTTTTTAGAGTAAGCTACTGATTAAATTATGAATAGCTGATTCTTTTGCCTAGTTTAAAATGTACTCAGAGTTAACTGTATTCAAAGAAATTAATTTTATACCACTACTGAAATGAATTACTGTATCCTTACTCTCTTTTTACCACATTTGTGACATCTCTTCCAGTAACAGCTGATAGCTCTGCTCTTATCTCTTGCTCCATGACATCAGCCTTGCATTTTCAGAGGCATAAAGCAATGAGACTTGTTGACTGGGGACTTCTCTAGTGAGCAGGCTATTAAGGATGAGCAGCACTCCAAGTGGCTAGAAAAAGTGCTTTCAGTGAAAGAGCAAAACATTGCTGTAACTTGATAGATTTGCTTCAACAAACCCTCTCAGTTTCTGCTTTGTCTTCTCAGCATCTTGCAGAGATGTGTATATTTAAAGTTAACCTCACAAAAATACATTGTAGATGTTTATATAGAGAGCAATGGCATCCCCTGTGCAGGAACAGAAAGGAAAATATTTCCAGCTTCTCAACCTTGAAAGCAATGGATATGAAAGTTTCCAACTAAGTATTCCCCAGGACCTGTTAACACCTTGTGTGTGACCTTCACTCTGCAAACACAGCAAATGCCTTTTAAACATCACTGCCATTATGATGGTTCCCTTGCCTTGCAGAAATCAAGCAGAACTAAGTCTTTTCAGGAGTAGGATTTTACTGTCTTGCAGAATACTTTGCCTTCTAATTTTATGTTCAGAGGTGACTGCAGAACATCCCTGGTGAAAAGCACTATTAGAAATGCACCCAGCTATTTGAAACAGCTTTTGGTGTGACTGGCATTGCCCTTCCTCTTCAATGACTGTTGAGCACACATAAATTAATACTGTCCTCTTTTCTTCCCCTCATGTAATTTTTAAATCTCTGTTTCAATAGATGTATTGGCAAGTGAAGGCTGCTAAAACTACACAGCCTGACAGATAAAAGTCACTTCCTGAAGCAGACAACTTTTGCTTCAATTCCTGATTAATTGTTTTATTGAGCAAGGTTAATCTATCAAGCTTAGGTTTAATATTGTTGTAAAGTTTTATAATTTAAAGTCCAGTTACATCACCCTAAAACACTCCAAGGTCTAATTACCTTTTATCAGTTGGAACAAGTGTGTTCATGTGATTAAGAATGGAGTTATATTCTTCTATAAATTCTTACACCGTTGCTATAATTTAAGATTATTGAGTGCATTAAAGAAACCAACACATAAAGCTGTTACAAGGAAATAAGCACAACACGTATGAAAGGATATCTGTCAGCCAAGTTGATCCTGTGCCAAGAAAGTACATCCTTTTTTTGACTTTATGTGATTTACAGCTGAACATTAATGAAAAAAGCAATGGAAAAAAGCTTCTCTAAAAATCTAAACTCTCAGTACCATGCTGTCATGGAAGTTGCAACCTCTGAAGCTTGGTGTTTCAGCATTAAAGGTCAACAGAGCAAATTTTAGAGTTTCATTTTATTCCTGTGATTTTTCATAACCAAAAACCACTTTCTTCAAATGGCAACCTTCACACAATATGTCTGCACAGAAAATTAAACCTGCTCTGCATTTGTTAGATTTAGCATCAATGAAACAAACTACCATCAATGCTGCTTCTTACTACATTAAATTCTCCACTTGGGAGTATGGACAGCGTGTACATTACCCTGTTCCACAAGGAATTTTCTGCTTTGGAATGTGTCTGCTGGCCAGCTTTCATTATGCTTCATGCTTGTCCCCTCACAGCCATGTGAAAATCTGGGGAAGTCTTAGAAAAGGACAATGGAAGACAATTACTAAATAGGTAAAGTAAAATTTCCTCCAGACACATTGTGAAACTGCAGGTCTGCATGTCCAATATCAAATGCTGAAGCTTGAAATCTGCATTATGTGCTGTAGGAGATGGAGAACATAGCCTGAAATGTATCAATACCCTGATTCACAGCTGATCACCTGCACTTGAACTTCCAGGAACCTGTGTCACATTTTGATCCAGGTCTACTATTCCAGCTTTGATCATTGAGCTTCATTTTAAACAGCTACTCAGATAGGAAAACACTCAACATATTAAAATAAATGTTGCTGTGTTGCATAGCAAATGTTAAAGTATTAAATAGTAAATATTTCAATGTATAGTAAATAAAATGATCAATCAGTATCTGTTATCCACCAATCACAACTTAAAAATATCATCATGTTCAAGTTCAACTCCAGAACCTATTTAAAAGAGCCCCTCACTTTCTCAGATGCACAAATGTAGAACTGATCCCTTCATTAAAGCCTACCAAATTTCATGCACGTGCCTAAATTTTTATTTATTACTTAAATGACTGAATAGTTGTCTTATAATGTCAGCTGTACTGTGCACTTCCACACAGGTTCAGCAGATTAAATTTCACTCTCACTGCAGGTTCTTTGCTATACAGATCTCAGGTTCAGAAAAGTTCACTGAATGCTACATGTACCTCTATGACTCACCTTGGAATCCTGGAATCAGAGCTGAAGCTGAGGCATGTTTTTCTTTGAGGCATATGTTTCTTACTAGTAAGGGTTCCTTCTCTTCCACAAGTTTTTTCTGAAATTCTACAGGTTTGAAGAGTCTTGCTTTTCTTCTCAGAAATCTAATTAAGATATGTAAGAATTTCTGTTAAATCCTCAGAAATTATAAGGTCTTCAAATCAGAATATATTTTATCTGTAACACCAGACAAATTTTTTAAAGAAAGTATTAGAAAGGTGTATAGAAATAAACAGCAATAGTTGAATTATCAGGTTAATTTAACATCTCATGTTTCAAAAAACCTCCAAACTTTACTAGGGCATCTTAAGGAAACATCAATTAAAATACTTTCTGTGAGTGAATATCAAAGAAAAACTAAAGACCATGCCAGAGAACTTCTGTGACATTCCCATGGGATGGAGGGGGTCAAGAAATGTTCCCAAAACCCCAAAAAAGAACATTGCAGCAGTGCAGATCATTTAGGGCAGTTGTCAGATGCTGTACTCTGCTAAGGAGCAGCTACAGCTTTTGTGCAACTTAGGAATAAAAAAAGAGTGACCTTTGGTGGATATCTTTTATTTCTTTAGTTTTGCTTTCATTTTGCTTTGTTTTTTGTTTTTTAACTTCACACTTGGCTGTAGGTCAGAGTAACACAATTAGGATGACTTTACTTCTAGAGAAGTGAAAGAAATCTGTTCTGGAAGCAGAAAGAAATTATTGGAAAAATATTAATTTAGTTGTCCTATTCATTTTTAATTGAATGTGATCAAATATCTTTGCAAAATTCTAATCAAGAGATTTGCTATTTAGGCAAGAAATGAAAGTTAACAGTTGAAATAAACATAAAAGCTAACCCTCAGGAAAAAAATCACTAAAATGGTAAAAAAAGAATATTAAAGATACTAAAGAATTAAATAAATTTGCATGTGATTGTAGTTCAGTTCTCTTCAGCAGTTTAAATATTGCCAACATTAGAGCCAAATAAACATAAACTATGTAAAAGTAAAGTTTTTCAGCAACAATAATAAAAAAAAATCTACAGAAAGTCAACTGAAACACAGGCCTTCAGGGCTTTTTTGTGTACACTGAATATACTCAACCCTGTTGGAGATATCTGGTGGCTCTTGATAGCAATACACAGAGTGTACATCATCATACTGCAGGCTCTAGCCTGATGGATGTGAGCTTATGAATACTGACCCTTATTGTGTGGAGTTACTGCTTCAGTTCATTGATTTAGCACTTGTCTTTTAAAGAATAATCCTCTGAAATCAATGAAAATTCGATACAGAGACATCTTTTTAAAAAGCCAGCAGCATGCAGTCCATGATCCTGCATGCAGCACGCTGCTGAGCATCTTAGTTTTGGTGCAGGTGGCCAAGATGAGGCTCCAGCACTCACACTGCAGGATTAAATCATTTCTCTCTAGAGAGGTGTGATTTGGGAAGCTGTTTGAAACACTCACTGAAGTTTTCTTAGAATCTGTTCTTGCCTGTGCTGTGTCAGTCCCTGACATGTAACCCTGTATAATTCACTCCTGTGTCCCTTACAACCTTCACTGCAGCAGCTAGAGGCTACAGCCTTTGGTCTAGGAATGCCTGAGAGCTCTGGTGACAAAGAGCAGAGGGAGGAGGTGTTTATTTGGGATACAGTTCTTTTGGTAGAGCAGCAGTGACAGAAATGCAAGGCCTGCCTTCTGACAGAGCATTTTAATGTGTGTGCCTGAGGTTCCACCTCTCCAAAACACAGAGAGGCTTTGGAGAGTTGGGTGCTGGAGGCTGCCCAAGCTGTGATGTTGGAGGGGTTCCTACAGGAAGCAAAAGTCACAAACAGGGTTAGAAGACAGTCATAATTATGATCTCAAACATGCTGTGGGAAAAAAATGGCATTTGTCTTCACATCCCTTGAAAGGGGAAACATTAAGGGTCCCTGACCCAGCTGTTTCATTTCAGGAGACCAGCAAGGGCTGCAGCAGGGTTTAACAGCTGCCTCCTCTGCTCAGACAAAGTGAAAACCAAGCCATGTGTCGTTTCCTGACAGTCTTACAGAAATCCAAAGGTCCACTGACAGCACGGTGAAACTAAGGTATTTAAATGAGCCTTGCAAGTTATTGGAACCACCTGGAGCTATTACAACAATTTTTAGTTTATGTTTAACTTGATATCTAATTGTTTTTGTGTATTTTCTCTGTGTAGAAGATGTAGGAAAGTACTTAATACAACACTTCACTTTTATATCATAACCAATAAAATAGATACAAACAGTGCTCCAAGCCTGAACTAAATGAGAAAAAAAATAGGTAAGCACTATTCTTATCCTGATTAATTTAACCTATTATAATTCATAGCAAATATTTATAATCCTAAACTTGATTTAAACTGATAATATCTGAATTTATAAGGTGTCCTATAAAACTGCTGAGATGTGACTATCTTATTCGAGCAAGATCAGATAAATTAGTTACAGCTCATAATCAGAAAACAGCATGGGTTTAAAATTATCCAAAGAGATAAAAGTGGGTTAGGTAAAAATTTAAATTATAATGGTTGTTATAACTTTCACAATTTAAAAAAAAACCTTAAAAATTGAAATATACCTACCAAAAAGACCATGAAAAGCTTAGTCTGGTTTTGAGTCCTTTAAAGCATTGTAACATCATAAAACAGGTTCCACTTGTTTCTTACACTAAAAAACAGAGTCTGATGGGGTTTCAATACACAGAAATTTACACAAACTCCATCAATCACACTTTTATCCATCTCTAATTTCCTAAAAAGAGACAAGCCCATTACTTCTGCTAGTTCAGTATATTGAACCAAACTGAAATTTGTAGTGAGAATTCATATCAAGTGTTTAAAAGCAAAAACATACTGTACATTGAAGTCATTGCTTGTCTTTGTATTTCTGTTGTTTCTGAAATTATTGCAGAATACTATTTCCTGAGCTAGGAAGGTATGTTTTGCTTTATTCATAGTGATGAATAATATTTCACAGTAATTTTCTTCCAGGTTTGAGGAGGTCATGTAAATAGCACTGAATTTGCAATTATTTTTAAGTTGGTATTGGAGGAAAACATGTAAAAAATGAGACTGTACTTATTTCACTGTTGTAGTGTAATGCTGTCAGTTTTAATTCCTTAAGTTGTGCATTGTGCCCCTTCCTCCTGCCTCAGAGCACTGCCTGTAATGTATCAGCCACTCACTGATTTACTGACTTGGTCAATTGGAAATTAATCCTTGACCCAGACATTTGGCAGCCAAGAGGGGACTCTATGGTTCAGTGAAGTCCCTGCCAAGTTTTCTGTGCTATTTATTATTGATGAACGTATTAATTAACAATAATGAACATGTTAATGACTGTATATCAAAAGGTCTTTGCAGAAAACCCCAAGAGTGGCAAATGTCAACACCTGATGAACTTTTATAGCAAATTTATAAACTTTGTGTGTTACAAATGAAACGTTGACGTATTTTTAACTATAATGAATTAATGATTGGAACAGTACCTGTTTATATGAAGAATAATTTTATATCATTACAGAATCTCTTGTGTTTGCAGTGTCCCTACCGAGGAGGGTTCAGCAGCCCAATTCCTTGCTGGCAGCACTAGATGGAGATAGTGACTCACACAAAGCTTCCTGAGAGATGCTTTTCTCTCTGCCAGAGAACAAGGTTTCTTTTGGTGTGTTCAGTTTTTTATAGATTGCACGATTACAGTTGTTTGAGTTTATTTTTTTTTTAGTAGGCATTACAAAAAAATTGAAATAAAATCACTCACGCTTTGAGTAGCTGGCAGGTCTCCCTGAATCTCTTTCACACATACATATGCATATGCAAATCACAAAACTCCAGGCAAACTATATATAAAGTACCAGAATTTTTTTCCCCAGGTTTAGTAGATATGAAATTTATTCAGCAACAGTAACATTTTTCATGTTTTTGTTTGACCTGTAAGAAAAATCCCTACACCTACTTGGTAATTGAGTGTTCTTTTGAAATTCCTGGAAATAAACAAAACAAACAAACAAGCAAAAATCTATACATGCTAGTTTACTTTGCCCACACAAAGTCAATATATTGACCTTACCAGGGTGTATTTAACTGTCCTTACATCAGAACAGCCTCCCAATTAGCAGCTGGAAAAAGCTCTCACATGCCTCTCAGGACATCACACATCCCAAACCTTATTTTTGATTTCTCATGAACTAGTTTTGGATAGATGAGGGATGCTAAAAGGGAAAAGTCAACAGGGAAAGAGAATTGCATGTAACTAAACAGCTGCCAAGAGAGGACTGTGCAGATATTTTGGGTTAAATTTCCACAAGTGGCTCGTGATTTAAGGAGGTATATGGCATCAGTGGGAGACAACATGTAATTAGCAGAAAGGAGCTACACAGTACAGCCTGCAAATCTGACATGTGTGAATTATTAAAAAGTTAGAAGTCAGGTGTATAGTGAGTCCTTTTATTTATGCTGCTGTTTAAGACAAAAGCAGCTGGAGTTCTTGTGCTGGTGCACAATCTCCCAATTGTCTGAAAGATGGGACCTCCTGGCAGTGACATTGTTTTGACTTCAAAATCATTTAAACACACTGAACTGGAGTGTGAGCTAATTTCCCAGTGGCAATCAAACTTCCAGTTCTGAACTTGGTTGAGCCTGGCTGTAGCTGACTGCAGTCTCTGCAGCCACGTTGGAACAGTGCATCCAAAGTGATCCCCTTGCAAACATCTGCTCCAGCTGGCTGAGCCCTGGTAGGCACTTGGCAAATTGCAGTAGCAGGCTGCTGCTGGTGATCACAAACTGGCTGGAATGAATACAGCCTGGCCTGATTCACTTAGATTTGTTTGCACTATTGCATCTTTCAAAGGGAAAAAGAAGAGAAGCATTAATACTGTAGAATACTGTACTTCTACTGTGCTGGTGGAAGCTGTTCTGACTTTTGTTCAGCAATAAAAAGATTAATTGGCTTCACCTGAGAGCCTTTTGAGGAGCCCAGTTCTCTCTGAGATGTAAATGTACTAAAATTTACTGATTGATAGAAAAAGAGCTGTGCAGGCTGCTTGAGGGTCAGAAAGTCAGTGGCTGAGGACACTCAATACACTTTGAACTCCCTGATAATCATTCACCAAAATTAATATCATTTACAGCTGGAAGGAAGGAACTTCTCTAATTTATATGGTCTCCAACTGAATCCATCTCAGTATTCATGGTTTAATCAGGATTATGAGTTTTTCTGGCAATTTTGGAAATGGGAAGGCTCCTGCCAATTTTAATGGGTTTTTTTTGTTGTTGTTGCTTTCTGTAAGACATATTATCATAACTGACATCTAACCTGAAAAACAAATACCTAAGCATACCTGATTATGTGAAAGGGACCAAAGACGACTTCTGAAGGTCTTCCTTAGGGCAGGGAGAATCTCTGTTTATAATTTGTGATGCATACAGGAAAAAATCCAAAATATCCTTCCGAAGTCTTTCACTACTAGTTCATTTCAATCTTCACTTTCTAAAAAATGAACAAGAACAACCACAAAATAAAAGCTAGGTTCTTCTTTTAGTTCTATTTTTTTTCAATAACTCACTCATTTTGCATGTATTTAGCATACTTATTATTAAAAAAGTCGTTACAGACTGAGTATTTCCATATTTTCTAAGAAGGCTCCACGTACATGGGGACAGTACCATGAATTTCTTTTAGTGTAGAGAGTCAAACACGAAATAAAGGATTAAATCTTAGGGTATAAAAAGGGACCCTTACATTATCTATTAAAAAACCCAACTATATTCTTTCTAGTACTGCAAAATGCAGTAATTTGAATGTGATACTGTATATAATAATTACTTTGGGGAACCCAAAGCAGCCCAATCAGCATGTCTGTAACAAACACATATGAAAGATTTAACAGATTAGGACTTGCTCATGCCAAGGACTAAAGATTTTCTGCATTTACTCACTCTGCACGTGGCAATACACATTTTTTCTTTGTCTTTAGATTCTTTGTGTTTTAATACAGACTAAAGTTTTCAAACCTTGGTATTTAAAATTGCACTCTGAATTCTGTAAGAGACAAATAATCAGATTTTCAAAGACTTTAGCAAGGAGCCTGGAAGTCAGCAGAACTGTCCCTTTTCTGTCCTTTTTAGTATTAGACTTGAAAAGGTAGACTTTATCTTAAGAAAACTAAGTTAAATGAAACCAGTTTGTTGAAATTATCTATGTTACGTCTAATATTTATAAAAAATAGCAATTCCATAAAATGTGATGGAAAATAATACTACCCTTCCACGCCATAGGATTTTCCACATATCTGCTGTTAATAAATGTTTCTCCAAGTAAGGTAATATGGACTCTATGTGCAGGGGGGAAAGG
>WBND01000232.1:812462-855293 GCA_013398595.1 Tychaedon coryphoeus | reverse complement strand
AAGAAAGAAAGAAAGAAAGAAAGAAAGAAAGAAAGAAAGAAAGAAAGAAAGAAAGAAAGAAAGAAAGAAAGAAAGAGAATCCTTTACCTCTTACATGTAAGGAATATCTTAGGAAAGGTCATTGGAAATTTTCCTTTTACTTCTTGCCATAGGAGTTAAGCTTCACTGGAGCAGTCCATGACAGCTGAGGGAGAGATGAAGTTTGTAAGGCTGGGGTGGGAAGGACACCCAAACAGGTGATGATGAACCCACTTCTGCAGGGATAAAACAAAGGGAAGTTGGCATCAGTGGGAGCTGACAGAGTTTGGAGCATGAACCCAGCACCATGCTGCACAGAGTTCAATCTGGTTTTGCTGCCAGATTATCTCCATGTGACAGACAGTACCTGTCTCCATGACACAGACCAGTATTTAGGAGTTGTGTGTCGCAGGGAGTGTGGAATGGGACAGGAGCATGGTGGGGCATGGTGGGGATGGGGTCAATGGGGTCACTGTTACATGGTGCAGCAGGAGAGAAGGATCTGCAGGTCCAGGAGAGCAGCAGGGACAGAAACAGTCTGAGGCTCAAACAAAATACATGAGAAACAAGGGTACAACAGCAGTGCCAACACTGTAAACATGAACAGAGGATTGCAGCCCTAGAAAATCCTCAGTCCCCTAGTTAGGGGTTAAATTCCATCTATACAATGCCTGCACACCCTTCAAACAACACCAAAAGGCATGCCACGTTCTCACCTCTGCTATCAGGTGCTCTACAAGCCTCCTTCAGCAGCCATACATTCCCACACAGTGTCCTTTACAGTACATAAATGCAATTACTCCCAGCCAAAACTGCAACTACCCTACATTTTCAGAAAGTAAATAAGATATACCCTTACTGAAATATTTCCTGAGCTGAAACCACTGACAAAATTGTTCTTGATCTCAGCACAGTCAGACTCTGAAACACGGGCTTCAAGAACAAAAGAAAAAAATATTGTAAAATGTATTATTCTAGCTATTAGTAGAACCACTGCTCTGCATTTAAACCTGTTGTAAAAAGTCAGATATAGTTTTGTGAAGCAATGATAAGGTGGTTCTTTGAATTTGTATTATATAATTTTTTTGATATACTGGCAGGGTAAATAAAAGGTATAAAGGCATGTGAATTACAGTTGGACTGTGTCCCTGATAAATCACATAAGCAACTACTGCTAGATCCCTCTAAATAAAAAAAAAAATGTAAAGAGGAAAAAAATTAACCTATACTATTTATTATACTAATATTCAAAGCTCTCCCATTCAGATCTAATAAATGGCTTTTAAAATTTATCCTCTCAGCTCAGGATCAGACTGCATTGCTCAAACACTGCATTCCAGCCCTTGAAGATCTAATGCACTGATCTAATGCACTGTGGCTGACCTATTACAGATGATTATAAATTACAGAAGTCCTTGTGTTGCTATAATTTTCTAGAGATTGCTTCTTAAAGGCAGAGGGTGCCAAAAAAAAAAAGAAAAAAGGAAAGGAGTGTAAACTACCATTTCTTTTCTCCATGCTGGATTTAGCTCAGCTAGAAATATAAATTTGGAGCCATAACCACTGCAAACCATTTATTTACTCTCTTATTTGAAATCTACACCATGAGAAGCAGAAGCAAGTTTAGTTTTTTAATGTAAAATTACAAGAGGGGGTAAATTCTGTGCTGCCTACTTTTGGGGAATTTGGAAATTTTTTTATATGCAATATCTCTATTCCAGTTACACATATATTAAATGAGTAAAATTATTCCCTTTCTTTAGAAAGATGAGAAATTCATTACGGATAAAGAGATACTATTATATGACAGCAATGTCATGCAAATACCCAGTTTAGAAAAATAAAAAACCTACAAAATTTGTATTCTGAATTGTTACTTACTTTATTTTTGTTGGGTAAATTATTTGCAGGTTTAGAGTGCATTTGAAAATTAATAGCAATGTTCTTTTGTGTCATTTTACGCAGTCCTAGAGACCAAAGGAGCCTCGGGAATTAATTGCAGCCTTCTAATAAACACAATGGTGTAATGAGGGATTTAACATTACTGGGTTTTGTTTGATTCCAAATAAATTGCCAAATTTTTTTCCCGCCGCGGTACTAAAACAATTACCATTCTGAAAAAGGATAATTAATCTACAATTTTTTCACATTAGATCATATATCTCTAAAGAGTGCCCACGGATTTGATGGTCTTCAGCTGCTGTGTATTTATTTTTCATTTTTTCTGGTGGTGTACCGCCCCATCAGTGCTGACATTTAAATGAGTGAGTATTCAACACAAATGTGATCGTTTGTGCAGCATCCAGCAAGGCACCATACTGAGATGATTGCTTCTGGGAGCCATCCATGGGTTCCCGAATAGGGGGGAAAAGCCAGGCAAAATTTTATCAATTTACATTTTTCTGTGATTAATTTTTATGCAAATCAGGGCCCGACCGTGCTCCCATCTCACCTGAATCATGCGGATCATCAAAGACAAATTGAGCATCACTTATTTAAAAAATAGGCTTTAAACTACTCTACAGCTGTGTTGGAAAATGCTAAGAGTGGGGCATGAACTTTTCTAATGTAACAGGAATAGATAAGAAAATGCTTCTCTTTGCATTTTTGTCCACACTGTGATAAACATGAGTCTTAACAAAATCCTAAAATTTGTCTTTGTTTTGTATTCCTTATGCCCTTGTAAACATTTGACTGTGGGAATGCTACATAAGGGGGTTCTTCCAATTTTGGAATAAAAACAAATGGACTTGCAAAAATACATTGCTTAGTGAGGAAAAAAATTATATTGGTTAGCATACCCAAAGTACAGATTTTATTTACATTTTTAGATACCATTCAAGAAATCATCTAGTAGTATACTGCAGTGGTAAGGGCCTTACATAAACAATCTTCTAATGTTAAAGCTGTTAAGACACACAAAAAGGTAAGTTCTGTTTACAAATGAACACATTCTGTACATTATTGTACATATCTGTATATGTTTACAGAAAAAAAATTGCATAAAACTGGATACTTAGACTTAAAAATGGGCTTTGCAAAGAAATTTAAGATGGGAAGGTTACACTGATGGGCATTTTGTAATCATTGATAGTAATATTGTATGTATGTGTGAAGAGCTATTCTTATTTACTTTTTAAAAAATCATATTTCTCTTAGGAAAGAGACAAAAATTATATTTCTCTTCTTTTAGGAGAGGGACAAAAGTGTTTCTTTATGGCATTAAGGAATAAGGCAATACTATCAGCCACAACTGTAATTTTTACAGCTGTAAGATTGCTAGCACTCAGGAATATGAACACTTGTGCCTTTAATTTTCACTTGGAATTTGAATCCAGTTACAGGAACATATTCTGATGAAAAACATTCTCTTATAAAGAAGCTGAATTTTGAAAAGGCAGTTTTCTCCTCAGAACCGTGTTCTGAAAATCGTAATACGTAATGTCAGTTCAGAGGCTCACTTTACAAGTCTTTCCACAAATCCATATCCCTAAAGCCAATCTCAGAGGAGTAAATGTGATGTGTAATAGAGAAAAGACAGTCTTTATCAGTTACAGCTGGAAAAACAGAGGTGCAGGGTGATCTTGTGGCACTGGAGCGAGGATGGCCCCGTGCGAATCGCACGCTTTAAAGCTGTGATTTTACAGGTTTGATTAACCCACAGCTAATGAGTTACTTTTCATGTGTTTTACTGCACACCCAAACAGAATATCTGTTTGCAAGCATGGCCAGTTTCATGCTCAGCCCTTCTTTCCCCTGGAGTATTTCGTGTTGCTGGCTAAACCATAACAACTGAGGTCATAACTGCATCAAGGATACCCCAAAAAAACAAACCCATCAAGGATCCCCACCCTGGTCTCAACAAACCCAGAGCTCTGTGTGGTCTCCAGCCTTCAGCCAGGACCTGCTGCTCCTAAATATCTCAGGCACATGTACCCCATAGGGTTTGATGTTTATAAATTCATTCCTTGTCTCCCCCAGTTATGATTTTTCAGAACTATACTGTGGCAAGTTTGGGGATAGCCAACAGCTTGACTACATAAATGATACAATTCATCTATACAGGGAAAAAAAATTGTGAAGCCTAAATTGTGAGAAGACAGTTAATTATTAAATAAAAACCAAACTGACATTTCCCTCAAAAAATGGAGTTGAATTAAATCAATTTATAAAGACAGCAGAACATGTTTAAAATATTACTAGATCAACTGACTTATTTAGAATCCTTCTAAATGGAACTAGATTCAAAATAGTTACTACTCACTGTCTTTCAACAAGCTTTAACATCTTCTGCAGAAAATACCCTCTATGATTGCATTAATACAGAAATACAGTAAGAGATCTATCAAGTGCTCCTTCTCTGTATGACAGGTTTCCATATATTACTCTGTCACAGATACCCATATAATTTTTTTATAAACTGCAGTCATCATGTCCTACTGGAATAGTTCTGCTATTAGAACAAGTAATATATAAAAAAAAAACTACTATGTAACAGCTTCCAATGAGGACTCTGAATCAACTGAAAATGTTGAAAGTGATATTCCGGTGTTTAATTCCAAATACTTACCACAACAATCTTATGGGATATGAGAGGCATAAAGAGATTATTTTACAAGCTGTGGGCTCTCATTTGAGGATGGAAAATATCTGTTAATAGCACTTGATCACACAGGACAGGTTTCAGGGCAAGGAGTGAATGATTTAGAGAACACAATGAATGTGCATCACCCCTCCTCAAAGACCATGAGCTGGTCCTTCCCTTGCCATATGAATGCAAACAGTGCTGAAACCAAACAAAAATTAGCATTTTTTTTAAATAAATGCCTGTATTTACAGTTACAAGCAAATGTGGAGAACAGGAGGAAGCAAAAATCTTGTCAGCCTTAAAAAGATGAATGTATGTGTCCTTAAATTAAAAAAATTAAACCAAGCAAGACACATATGTAAAAAAAGATATTATACATGCATGCATATATACATATATTTTAAAACCACACATGTAGATATTTCCTATACAACATGATTTTCCTATAAAAAAGACATTATACATACCTGCATATATATATATATATATATTTTAAAACCACACATGTAGATATTTCCTATACAACATGATTTTCCTATAAAAAAGACATTATACATACCTGCATATACATATATATATATATATATTTTAAAACCACACATGTAGATATTTCCTATACAACATGATTTTCCTATAAAAAAGACATTATACATACCTGCATATACATATATATATATATATATTTTAAAACCACACATGTAGATATTTCCTATACAACATGATTTTCCTATTAAAAAGACATTATACATACATGCATATATATATATTTAAAAACCACACATGTAGATATTTCCTATACAACAAGGTGCCTTTTTCAGCAGCCTGGGAAGCAGACAAGGAGCTGTTTAAAGGTGCTTTAAGGCACCCCCAGAGCTGCCAGCTGAGAGAATTCCAACGTGCTCAGCTGCAGCTTAAATTCAGCTTGCCCTCTAAGGTAGTTTACCCCTCACAGTGCCAAACTGGCCCCTCTTGGCTCAGAGTGATGCTCCCAGCTGCAGAATCCAGCTTTGAAAAAATACACAAATTTTCCGAAAGTGCAAGTCAGAGGTGTCACTGGGAGTAATTAAAAAGAGCAAAGGAAAAGGAAGTGACCAAGTGTACCCTGGTGCTGTGCCACATCCCTCCTTGCAGAAGTCAGGTGGCAGGTTGCTCCATTTTTGCTGCTGAGGTACCAGCCTTTGGCTTCAGGCCCATGTTCTGAAACCACAATGCTCAGAGGGAAATGCTGCATGGAAGGCAGCAACAGACTTTGCTTTCTGGGTATGAGAGTAGTGACCCAGAAGCAGAGAACTGAACTTAAATGTCCTTAAAATATCTTTTACTGTGGTGGATGCTCAGAAAAATACATTTTACTGAGGTTTTATAAAAGGATATCAGAGAAATGAAAGATTTGGAAACCAAGGTATAATATTTGTTGGAGAAAACTAGAAATAATTTGGAAATGGAGTGGTATAAATCAAGGGAAAAAATTGCATGTAACATCAGGAAAATAAAATTAGTATTCATAATATGACAGAAATATTTTCTTTGAAATGAAGGAGACATGCTAATAAATAGCAGAGAGCTCTGTGCCTATATTTTAAAATGGAGTGATACTAAGAAGCAATGTCAAAGGAAGTAGGCATTTATATTTTAATGTATATTTACTTCTAACTATAGTTCATATTTAATTATTTTTTCTCAGAAATTACATATTGTAAAATATTGGTGCAATAGATCTCTAAGGAAAGTTACATTAATGGGAACAAAATAAAATGTGGGAAAATCATTTAATTAGTCCAGAGTAAACCACACTAAACTGAGTTGTAAAATTTCCTCTTTTTCCATTTAGCAGCCTAAGATCTGATACAGCATCCTTGAAGAGCAAAGCTGCTGTGATGAATGGGACAGAGTATTGCAGGAGCTATATATGAATTGGGTTGTTTTTTTATTTTTGGTTGGTTGTTTTCCCTGGGTCTTTTGTTGTTGTTCTTTGAGGTTTTAAAAATATGATCTCCCTATATTCACCTTCTGCTTTGTCTGGTCTTAGATATGCTTTGTTACTTGCTTTGAGTTTTTAGTTCTGTTCTCTCTACCTTTCTTTTACTCAGTTCTTGCTATCTGATTTTAAGGGATGAACTCCTGAAACTTCTGAACCCGTTGTGGTTGAGCTTCTTAGAAATGGGTTATTCTAGAACCAAGATCCATGGAGGTAAATGCACTTATTGCAGCCTGGTTGTTTGGGATCTCATTTCTCCAGTCTCAAACCACAGCTGTGACCCCACCCTGCTGCCAGTGCCACAGTTCAGAGCACAGTGAGAAGTCAGTACAGGTTAAAACCCTCCCAAGTTTCCCATTGAAAATGCTCCCTGAGTCCTAAGGAACTTAGCAAACATCAGCTACTATCTTTTAGAAGGAAATTAAGTTTTTTCATTTTATTATACTTATGTAATTAATTTAATCTGAGACCTTCATAGCATCATCTACAGATTTGTTTGTCTTCACTGTGGCACATCCAAACCCTCAATCACCTCAAAATGAAAATACTAACTCAGCTCAGTTCTCAAATACAAAAAATTAACACTAGATAATAAAGCTAGGAATATTTTTACAACACTTTAATCTGAGGAATTGATTTTTAAAATAATGCAGGTGCTCTGACATTACTTATGCAAACCCAATGGCATTTTGTACATTCAAATAAGAGTGAAAAGAGGAAAAGTACCCACATGACAGCTCATGTAGGACTACTCTGATAAAGGCAAGTGTAATACAGAAGAAATGTGATTTTTCTTTTTCATGCCATAAAACTCATTGCTGTTAATGGTGAGGGCAAGGTCCTTGAAATTCTGATATTTAAAAACTACCACAGCAACACTTCCATCCATCAAGTCCCACTGTGGATGGTGCTTACTGCAGAAATTCAGCTGCAAGAAATTAGAGAATGATTTTCCTCTCCATAAAATTTGATGCCATCTTTATTAGGAGTGGTCTACACAGACTGATGATTTATCAGTTGTTACATCAACCTCCTGCTCACCTGTTTTATAAATTTTAAGAAGTATCACAATGAATTATCAGCTTTTCTTCTTGATAAATTTTTACATTAAAAAAATATGGTGCTGCAAGTAATTCCAATCTACAACAGATCAAATCCTTCTAACAATCCAAAGCATGTCTCCTGCTCTCCCACCAAACTACCACAAGCAACTCTCTTAATTGTGACACTTTATGAAAATCAAAATAAATCCATACACACACTTACTTTCTAACTTTATACAGCTGTTGTATTAATATGTGAAGGAGGCATTCAAATATTCAAAGCTGTCTTTTCTTCTAGTTAGGTTTTTTTGGAGTTTGGTTCAAGAAGAATCTCTCTGAGTAGCATTCAGGGTTGGGGGAGTGTGATGGATGTTTAAAGTATGCAAATGGTTAGACTGCTGGCAAAGCACAAGTGGGGCAACAAAATCACCATGGCAGGAGTCTAAGGAAACATAATCACCAATTCTCTCACATGAGTGTGGGCTCCATCAGATGTAAGAGCAGAAATATTGGCTATTCAGATTCCATATAGAGGTTAACCCTCCCAAAAATCTATGTCCTTGGTGTAATTTGAAAAAAAAGGACGTCAACACTTTATTCTCAGTAGCTAAAAAGCTATTTCCTCTTGAAAAAAAAAAAAGAATGACAAACACCAGCAAACTCCTTTGCAGTTTAAAAGCTCCTGTCTGCACACATTACCCTTTCACAGAAAAAAAACCAAAAAGAATTAAAAAATAGATATATAGAAAAAAAATCTCTGTTTTGCTCTGTACACAAGGCTGCAACTAATTACAAGAAGAGACAGATGCTGAGTAGCCTTAAGGCTTTCCCTGCCACCACAGTGAGTCTGTGCACTAGTCAACAAGCAGGTAGTGAGTGAACTCAAATGTTATCTGACAAGGCAGCAGATCCCATCACCTAGGGTTAGAACACAGACAAGCAGCTCCGTGTTCAAAAGTAAAGACAGAAAAATTTCAAGCAGATTGTTTCTGACAGAAATCATATCACAGCCGCACTTCCCGACAGAGTCCCCGCCAATGAAACTCTACACTTTCTGTTTTCCATCTTCCCCTTTAAGAAACAGCCAGGATTTCAAAGGTACATTAAAGGTGACAGCTCAGTGCACAGTGCTTAGCAAGTGCTTCTCTGCTTGTTTTCTCTTTGGAAGTACTAGGGAACCTCTACTGCTCATCTGTGGGGAAGGAGAAGAGTGCCCCACTTTTCCCCACCTCGTTCTTTGTTTCCTAAACACTTCCAGCTCCCTCACAGATGTCAAATGTCAGCTTCACAGCATAAAATCCTGGCATGCAAAAACTTCACATGTCCACCTGGAAGTTTTAAACAAGTTGCACCACCCTAAAAAGGAGAGTTAGCAAAAGGACAAAACCTGGCTGTAATTGCCAATACTGTTTCCCTTGAAAGACAAACAAAATCTCCAAGCTAAATCCTAGCAGTTTATTAGTTTTGAAACAGAATTTTCCCCTTCCTTCACAATAAGCATGATCTCCATACACTTTTGAGTGTTACAAATCCCTGCAAAACTAACAGATTTGAACAGTTTTCTTGCTTTCCGCCCGGAAAGGATTGAGTTCATCTAGATTGATTTGGCTGTTTCACTGTGAGTAATGTCAAAACAAGACAGGAGAAATACAGTGTTCAATGGAGCACAACAGATTTTATGTACATAGGTTCTAGCAGTGCTGTGGATTTTGACCTGCAAGCTGGGCATTTGCTCCCAATGGCCCGTGAAAACCCCCAGGGAAGTTTTTGGGTTCTACTGACTGGCATTACAAATACCATTTTCTTTCACTGAAGATGAGTGTTTTCCAACCTTAAAAATTAAACGGAGGATGTGAGGCTTGCTTGCTTACTCTGTGGTATCATTAAGACACAGAAGGTGAATGAGGCATTTATTTCTAAATATTGCTTTCAGCAGAATGGGATATACACACTGCCAATGACCACAGGTGAGGGACAGAGGACACTGAACAGAAGCAAGTAAAGAACCAGACATTACAGACAGAACATGATCCCTGTGTTAAAGTTACTTGGACTTCAGGTTTCTTTTGAATTTCCATTCCTCCCACTAACATTTTTAGGAAATTCATTAAGGATTGTTTAATACTGTGAATTTGCAGCACTGATCTCTTCCTTTACATTACTAAAATTACTATTGCAGCATATTTCACTTGAGATTATACTAGAAAAGTAGTGGCATGGAATATAGAAAATATGTCTTGTTGGATTCAGTCAATCTGGTAATCAGTGCAGTGCACTGATTTCTGTGCAAGATATTGGCTTTAGCCATAATTAAATTTACATGGCTCGGGATGATACCTTCCACAGTGGGACTAGGTATAACTTACATATTATTCTAAATGACTGAAGTTCTGAGCAGTCTCTGATAGATACTTGTAGGCATTAGAGCTAGTATTTCTAAATTACCAGTAGTAGTTCCCAAATATAAGGCACTACATTAAATTTGGTTTATTAAGTCTTTATACCTCATCAGAGAATTTTTAATGTTGGAGAGTTTTTCTGTCTTAAAATAAATCATTTTATGGAAAATCAAATTCTTTGCTAGCAGTAATAATCTGTCCTTACAAGTGTAGTTGGCAAGGCTGTGCTTGCTCTGGGGAGGTTTATCCTACTGGAGCTGCTTTAGTCAAGGTAACATCTCTGCTCACTGCTACAGCAGCAGCAGTGTCACACAGTTTATGAACAATTTAAAAGCACTTAGACTTTGGGGCCAGTCATGCACATCATGTGTGAATTTGAGTGTCCTGCCTGAGGTTATGAAAGACCTACAGTCCACTTCTCTTTAAAAGAAGTCTGAAAAAAAAAACAAAAAAAGAAAAAGCATCATTTGCAACAGCAGCATAAGCTACCAGGTTATTTCCCCATTTCCTCTGACAAACTCTTTGGATCTCTGCTAGGGAAATCAAGAAGCAACCTGGAGTTGTCTTTACAAGAGATTGAGAAGAGTAAAAACTTCACAGCTTTTGTAACAGTAGAAAATGAACAAGAAAAATCAAACCTAAAAAAAAAAACCAAAACCTTGATGCTTCCAGATCCCTGGTACCTCAAACCTAATATACAGTTTAATTCATCCAGGCAGATCCTGGACTTGAGAGCACTTAGGCTTTGGACCTTACTACTTAAATGATGGTTGGATGGCAGCAGCACTAATAATAATAATAATAATAATAATAATAATAATAATAATAATAATAATAATAATAATAATAATAATAATAATAATAATAATAATCATCTTTCTTTAATCAAATGAGCTGCCTGGTCTCTGTGAAATCATTATATCACGAGTGCCTGAACATCATGAGTTCTCCTTGATTAATGTGACCAGCCAGGAAGGCAATGTTCACAGAAGGGTGAAAATTACCAGAAATGAAAATTACAAACTGATTACTAAAGAAAATGACTAATATAACCCAGTGACTCAGGTTCTCTGAGGTTGCTCAGACTTTCAGTGGGATGAAAAGAAATTACTTCAAGCATTAGCTCTTTTTCCACGTTTCCATCCTGCTCCATGGAACAAGAGCTGTTAGTTCACTCCTCCCCAGACACAGGACCAGCTGTTTTAAGAAGCACTGGCTGGGGAACTGCACACAGATAAGTCCTGATGCATTTCAGACATGGTGTTCACAAGTTTGAAAAGTGCTTTTAAAATTTCTCAGAAATTGTAGCTTCATCATCACTATATCTGCCTTGTGTCTGCATAAAATTCGAGCTACTTCAAGGACACTGTCTTGATCTTTTGTCTATTTTGATGACATAAAAGGGCCAAAGAGTCTAAAAGAAACATTTCAGAATCTGTTTGTACTAAATTATGTAGGTTTTCCAAAAGTGGTCACATATAAAATTAAATTAGAACAATAAAATGAGTTAAAACATCTGATGAGACACTTGTTCACTGCAAAATCAATCAGAAAGCACTGGGCAGAATGGTAGATACCTTCTGTTAATAAATGAGGGCTGCTTTATGAAAATTATAAAAAAAAATCAGCAAATTATTTAATTTTTTTTTAATTTTTAAAAATTTGTGCATTAAAAAAAAAGTGAGCATGCAGAGAAAGATACGTGCTGATTTTGGAATATGACCTAGATGTTATTGAAGGATTCCCTGGAAAGTGGAACTGTTGTGTGCCATGCTGCATGTCTCCATGTGAAGGGAACACTGCACAGCATTCAGTGCTCTGCTCAGAAGTTAACACATCTCTGGTGCTTTGGAAAAAAACCCACTCTTTACTTCTAGGGTTAGAAATAAACCTAGCAATCCGAGTTCCTAAACAACTGATTGGGGAATTCTGAGGAAACAGAATTCCTGAGTGTCCTGGGTTGATGTTATGATGTTATGATTAGTTGTTATCACTAGAAACACTCTTGACAGTGAATTAAGGATAAGCAGCTGCCTGAATTCTCTCCCTGGATTGCCCAAGGGCCCAGAAGTCATGTTGTCACACAAGGCACAAAGCAACACGAGCAGCACAGGTACTCAGGAGAGTCCAAAATAAAATTTAAAAGTGTGTGTGTGCTCCAAATGCATATCTGTGCATTGAGAACTTATTTAAGGATGGCACATGCCTTTGCATAAATGGTTCACTCATGGTGTCCCTGCAGATGAAAACATGCATGAATTGTCTCTCAATTTGGTGATAAAGCCTTGTTGCAAGGCATAGAATGGCCAATTTTATGTGTAGCCTATGTATGTAATTTTAATTATTCTAATTTGTGGAGAAACAGCCAATTCTGCATGGTGGCAGAGTACCTTTTTGTCCTGCTACAGATAACTAGCTACTGCTGAAATGATGTGTTATTTTAGTCTAGCTAGTGAAAGAAACTAAGGAGGTTTTTTTTCTTTCTCTCTGCTGTTTCCAGGTAGCTGTTGCTAGTTAGTCCACACAGTTAAATGATTTCTTGTGCATCAGGTGCTTACAAGGGCAGGAACTTTGCTTTGGTACACATTTGTAAAGTGCTATGGGTACTTCTGGTCCTTTAAAGAATAAACAACACTAGTATGCTTCATTTAACGTGTCTAAAAATATTTTTCCCCCAGGAACAGCATGCAGGCACTCTGGAACTGGCCACAAGGCCAATAAAGTGTGATGCACAGAGACAGTGAGGATTGTTTCTACATCTCACTGTCCCTTGCTATGATCTCTGGCTCCTGCTTAAAGCCCTGCCACACTGGGAATTCCAGAAATTAATAATCAGGGTTAGGTACTGGCATTATACACATCTTGACCAGGCTCATTTTGACATAAAATAGCTATTGAACTTTGCTCTCTTCCTCACTGAGGTCCTTTGCTCAGACAAAACATACAAACAAAAATTGTTTTTTAGCCCTCAACCTGGTAAATTAAAGAAAAATACATTTTTGTATAGAAAAGTCAAAAAAATCCTACAGAAGGGTATGCTGTGTATAAAGATAAGTGCCTTTATACTTTTCTGACACAGCACATGCCAAAAAGCAGTTTTTAAAACCATAACTCTGCTTCCCCAGCAGGATTTGCTGCTGCTGCTGCCCCTGCTCTCCTCCAGGCTGTGTCCACTGGCAGCTCCTTCCATGGTCACACCATTCCCTCTCTGCCCCTCTCTCTGCAGGACATTTGATCATCACTGACAGTTGCCCTGCTGCTCTCAGAAATGCCAGGAGGCAGAGCTGAGGGGCAGAAAACTTCCAGATGCAAAACCATTTCCATAAAGGATGGCCACAAACCCTGCCTGCACACACACCCAGGAGCAGTGCAGCATTTACAGAGCTGCTGTGTGAGGAACCAGCCTGTGCCTGTTCATCAGCAGTCTTGCACCTCAACTGCTTCTGTTTGAAATAAGGTTTACCTTGTCACTGCTTTTGGTTGGCCATTTTTGCTTTTGCTTGCTTTTGTTGCTGTTTTTTGTCCCTTTTTTTTTTTTTTTTGATAGATATTTTGTAAGAGTTCTCACTATTGAAACCATGTGTTTTCTAGAAGAAACCTTCCTGCCAGACAAACAGCAACTAATCAGGTATTTGTAATACTCAGGTGCCTTTACTTCCTAAAAAAACACTCTGAAAGGAAAGTCCAGCATATCTTAGATAATGAAAAAAATGCATAAAGATGTTTCAGTAATATGAGGTACAGCCCACCCCTCTGAACCATACTTAGACCTCACAATTATTCTTAAAGAGGGAAAAGGACAGAAAAAATTGGGTTGGTTTTGCTGTGGAGTTTTTTCCTTTGTTTCTTAGAGATCAAATGAGAGGAATCATGCAGAGGTTTCCCTGAGAGGTCTTTAAAGCTGAATGTGGGTTGTCCCTGAGGAGCAAGGGAAGTGTCAGTTTTTATGTCCTGGGGCAGATCAGATGTGCTCCACCCTATTGCTACACCTGTTTCTACCGATTTCAAATTTCAAAAATTTCAAATTTCAAAATTACCTATTCTGAGTGTCAGAACAACAGCCAGCAATGTGGAGGACAGAGGAGAGAAGTGGAATTAAGAGTGATTTATTTTTTAGGAGTGGTGTTAGTCAAACTATGGGATATTTATGGCAGCACAGAGGAGCCATAGGCAAAACCTAATCCTGTGATGCATGTCCTGCAGGGTCAAACACGGATCTGCATTGGCTTCTTCAGGGTTCTTTGGGACAAGGAAAAAGTCAGCCATGTTACAATCCTGTGGCTTATTCTTTTAGACAGTATTTCCTGAGCTTAATTATTAATTCCTAAAAGAATACCTAAATTATTCTATTAAAACTTACATTGACTGAATCAGTATCCAGGAGCATGCTGGGGACAATCTGTCCCATATACTAAGATTATTTGTTCATTGTTGTTTATTTCCCATTATTACCAGTAATTTACCCATCAAACAGCAGATAAATTATAAGCATTTGTTTGAAATAAAAGTTATTTAAATTTTACACAACTTAACAGGAAAAAAATACAGGATTGAAACTATTTTCACTAACCTCCAAGAGGAGAAGTTCAAGGCTTTTGGGTGTTTAATGAATTAAGCCTTGGATTGTTGTTAAACCTGGTTTTTAGCCACACTGAAAATTGTTTCTTGTTAATAACAGGTTTTGAACAAAATGTGCTTTTTTTTTCAGTTTACCTCTCATCAGCTGTTATTTTGTTTCTTTTTTTCTCCCCAGCTGCTCATGTTATTACTTGCTTAATTTTTCCTGTTTCTCTTTCGATCTTCCGTCTCTCCAGGTGCTTCAATGCTAGATTTCAACTATTCTACTTGTAGTAGATTTCTCTAGGAAGGATTTGTTTCAATTGTATTGCTAGGTTTTATGTGCTTATTGTTGCTGTTTCAAATTAAAACAATCTTATCAAATCATGATTATTCATGTTAGAGAAAGTTTTTTTGTTTGTTTGTTTGTTTTTCATAAATATACATGAGATTAAAGTGTGGCTGAACACAGCTTCATTTGACAGTATAATATCAGCTTTCTATTTATTGATTACCACCTAAAGTGGTAATCAGCTCACCAAAAATCAATATAGAGTTGGAATTTATACTCAAGAAGAATTGCCTGGTGGCAAATAACTTTTCTCTCTCTGTACATGTAAGTTGCAGACGATCTACAGGCTGGAAACCACACTCAATTAAGTACCAGAATAAAAACTGAACAAGGCACATGACAGAGCTTCTTTATATAAAATATTTCTTTCTGTAGCAGTAGGAAAATCCATCCAGTGGCCAACCCTGGTGGTCTAGCAGAGTTTCTGTTACTTGGACAGTTCCACTAGTGAAGTCAGACATGGACTGAAATGAAACAACCTGCAACTGCTGTTAGAATTATATGAATAACTATTTCCCATGGCAAATGTACTCTCTCAGATATATCAATAACCAGCTGTTTATGTAGAAATAATCTGATTTTCTGTTATGCTTCCATTGTATTTTGCCACATCCTTGTGATGACATAGTCACTAAACAACCTCTAGAACCTAATACATTCAGGGGCTGAAATACCATCTTAGAGTGTTTTGACATCTCTGAGAACAACAGGCACAAATGTCTGAACCTAGTTTGATTCTTTGTGTAGATGGATTGGGGAGCTGCACAGGGATGGAGAACAAACCTGAGCAGCACTAAATTTGCCTCCTTACACTGACTTTATATTTGTTACTCTAGCAAATCAAACTTCACCAAAGTAAAAATGTAGCTGAGATTTATTTCCTCTCCATCTGTTCTTTTTGCAGGCATTACTAAGAAAACTCATGAGCTTCCAGCACCATAAATATCTACCAATATCAGCCTGATAATTTCTCCAAAATGTTCTTCAGCTCCTTTTAATGAGAGTTTCTGTGCCAACACAGAGAAATAAGTCTGTGAAAAGTAAGTCCCCAAAGTCATCCTTAGTTACAGTGCCTTAAACTGACTAAAGATACAACAGATATCTGCTGCAGCCAGACTACATGAATCTTTAAAACTGATTTCAGTGTTACACCAGTTCTACCCATCATTTCTTAGTGCAGAGGGATCCACACTAGTCACAAGCAATAGAAGCAGCAGGAAAAACTGTTTGCCTAAAAAAAAAAAAAAAATCAGCTTCAGTGCAGGAATCCCCTCGTGGTCTGCCATGAGGCTTCCTCCTCTGGGGAAACAAACTGCCATTGTCCTACCTGGGATTCAAATCAAAATCAGATTGCAGGCTCCCTGTATGACTGCATGCAATGCTCAATCTTTTCTCCTCTACAAGCACTTATAAGTCACAGGGTATCCCTTACCAAAGAAGAGAACATGTAATGATAACATATTTATGAAATATAATGGTTCAATTATTTTCATCCCAGTAGCTTTATGAGAGAGGTAGAAGTATGAAACTCCACGAAATGATATAACTCAGAGGAATTATTACAATGCCTGTGCATTACTACTAATTCCACCCTATTAGATGATACTATATCTTTCCATAATGAAGATTAAATGCAGCAGAAACCATATAATGGCAGAACTGCTGTAGATCAAATTGAGTCTACCATAAGAAAAATGATCACTGATCCCAAGACGTTCTGGAATAGTAAACTTAAACTGTGCCGCTTTTCAAGTTTATGTGACTATGATTATTTAATTTTCCTTTGTGCGTGCTCAAGTATAGCTGTTATGTGACTACACATGAGAGAACCTGAAATTAATTTGTCTGTATGAGATCAGTGACTGTACAAATTCTTATGAAAACTAACATGCCATGACAATAGTAATTTTGATAAAATTACAGCAAGAACTGCAATTCTCTGCCATCTGGCTGTCTCATCATAACTACTTTGATGTGCTTTTTATTACTTATTTACTTACTTCAACTACTTTAGCAGTTGTTTCAGAGCTTAGAAACATTAACTGCAGAACAATATTAAAGAAACAGCATCGCCAAAGCTTAAAATTCATTACTTACAGAAGTCTACAACAATCTACAATCATCTTTAATTAAAGCCCTAAAAATAATAGATCTACTCCATAATAGACGAAGCCGACACATTTTCTATCTCATATTTTAAAATGCAAATATGTATCAGTTTTCAGAGTAGTCTGATTAGTTTATTCAAAAGTCTGAATGAACTGCCAGACCCCTTTCATCTTCCTAAACAAAACCTTTCAATTACTTTTGGAACTTAGTTACATATTAACTTAATATAAAAACACAATTAACAGACTAAGAGAGAAGTATATCTAGGTACATTTTTATAAATAAGGAACCCATTTACTTGAGGTCAGGGTATCAGTACTGTGCATTTCTAATTCAATCATATTCATCCCAAGGCAAATCATCTCTTTGGTGACTTCTCATGAATACTAACTAGCCACCATAGTTTATTTCCTTTATAAGGGGTGGGGAGTGGTGGAGAAGGTCAAATACTGCCTTTATGTTACCACTGCAAATTTGTTTGCTTGGTAAAGGTTCTGAGCTGAAAACACAGAAGTTTTGTAATTTTAAACTGTAATCTCACAGATTCAGATTTCTGAAATAAACTCCAGCATGTCCAAAGCTCAAAGCATCTTTGCTCTTTTTTGGGAGCTACGGACATTTTCCATATCCCTTAGAGAATTACTAGATCCCAGTATACACTATGGTTCCAAATGGGTCTATGACAGGGTAATTTAGCACATGTAGATCTTACAGAAATATTGAACTTCTGAAGCCTAAGACCAAAAAAAGATATTACAGATTACACAAGTACAAGTCACACAATGTGCCTGGAAAGTTGTGCCAATGTTCCTCGAGCTCTGGCAGGCTTGGGGCCATTGCCACTTCCCTGGGGAGCCTGTTCTGGGCTGGCAGGGGTGAAATCCTGCTCCCACAAAAGCCACATCTGGCTAGCCCACATGGATCTGGTTTGGCTTTCACCCATGAACCCATAAAATCCACTGCCACGCTGAAGAGGTGGCCAGATCCTCCTCTCCTGGTGAAAAGTGCCAGCTCACTGAATTAGCTGAGCTCAGAAAAACTCTAGGAATTGTTGCCATGCTAGAGTTCAAATCTGTGTCTTGGGGTCAGGGCAAAGGCCTGAAATGGTGGAACTCCACTAACAATGCTGTATTTACCCTTCTGTGAGCTCTAAACTTGCAGGGAATTAAAAATAAAAAAGAAAAAGAAAAAAACCCCCACAAGCACCACAGACAGAGCTGCCATCAGAAACTCGGTGCAGATGGCATAAAATAGCTTAACTACAATTCACTGGGAGCTAATTTCAGTCATTGCTAATACATGCTGGGTAGAAAATTAGTGTCAAACAACAAAATGGCATGATTTTTTAAAAGCATCTGGATTCAAGTTTCAAATAATCTCTATTAACCAGCATTGAAGTTTCCAGGTTCAAGTCTCCCCCATAGAATTACACAGTACCAGCTATTCTTTCACTTTTAACAAAAAATGCAGAGGATGTTGAACATTATTGTCAGATTGTAATAATTAGAGTAGTGAAACATATGGCTACATAATACAGACAGATATTTATGTAGTGACTGGACAAATACAGCATTTTGCTAATTGTTTGCTTATCTCATTTATTTTTCTCTGCTGAACAGAGAAAGTTTCTGCACAGAGGTTTTCCTTTTATTCTGTATTTGATCCCTCCATAGGTTTATTAGCACAGACCTGCCTAAATAGGCCATAAAGTTATGGAGACAACATGATATTCAGATTTGTTTCCCTGTGTCTGTTTACTCATGCTTGTAAAAATCTTTCTTCCTTTTTATCTGAAGACCTAAAAATTAGAAGGCTGTCACTTGCACCATTAATGAGTATATGAGACAATCTGCAGATTTATCTTAGAGACAAAAAAATGACTCATTACAAAAATACTTCTCAAAATCATCAGAGCTATGCTTTGGTAACACCACATACAAAGATGTAAGAAACACACCTGGACTATTTTTTCACTGTGCTTTCAAACTTCACAGATTAATAACAAGTTGAAGCAGGCAGTAATGGAGGTACTCTGTACATCTAAGATGTTGAACCACAGTTTGCATCTGTATAGAGTTAAGACTACAATACTATTCATTCTAAAGGGTTTCCAAAAGTTGACAATTTTTTCTTATCAATAAGAAGTTGAATAGTTTTTGAAAATGATAATGGATTTATTTTTTAAAACCTGTAGGTTCTAGTGAGAGTCAAGCAGTGGGTTGCATAAAACTGAAGGTAGGTACTTGATATTAAAAAAACCCAAACAATTTTTGCTTTCTGTTACTGTAAAATTAGAGAGCTTTCTGATCTGTTTTGCACTAACACATATTCTAAAACTTGACCTATGTTTATAACAGCCAGAATACATAAGATGTACAGAAAAAATTGCTAAATGTAGAGGCCAATTAAAGGAACTAACAACAATTTAATCTGTAACTTTCTAAGACCTTCTGAATACAATACATTCTATGTTAACCTTTAACACCAGTATTGTCATTCCATATTAAAATTCAGCATTCTCAAGTCCATGCTTTAAGTGAAATCTCTATTGAGCTTTACATTTTCCTCCAAGCAAACTGCAGAAGAGTAAGTATTAGTTAGTTAGAAAGCCAAAAATGTTCTAACTCTAAATGAAATTCATTATTTTTAAAGGAAGTTTTTGCTACGAAAATAATGATTAAATGGCAAAAAAAAAATCAAACAATTATGCTGGGAAAAAAACTATAACTCGGGAGATAATGGATAGAGCCAGCAGGGACTAAAATGTGCAGCATTTCCTGGTCATTTACTCACTGGAAGATTTGAAAATCAGTTTATTCATGGGAGAAAAATAACCTATTGCCACCAGTCCTTGATCATAAAACACATGGAACTTTAAACTCTCAGTGCAATATTGAAAGGAAATAAATGTGCATCTAATCAGCTTTGCCCTTCATAGCAGGTATCACTTTGGCAATCAGGAGCACACTGTGGATAGCAAAAATAATGGGAAGACAATATTCTGAGTGGGGAAAAAAAAACAAGCCTACACACTTTGCAAAATACACAGAAAGACTGTAACCACAGGTGGCTATTTCTGCTGACCTAAAACAATTCCCTAAAACGGTGGCTGCGATGCAGCCAGAACACGAAGGGCATGTTTTCACTTTAACTTATGCATTCTTCTGGAATCCTGAGGTCTGAGTAAACTGCACCATCCCAAATAACCCTGCAAGATGCAAAGGCAAGCTCACACTGACAATCCACAAAGAGGGTGCATGAAATGACTGCCTCTCAGTACTGAAATCCCAAAGAACCATTGCTCTTTACACGTCTATATCAGGAATTTCATTCACTTCCATTGGAGAGAAACCTGACAAAATGAAGAAACCTTGGTGAACAGAACGGTAATTTTCATAAAATGCACAGTTAAACTGGTAAAAGCAAAATCATCTAAATTCTCCAATTTTTGCTTCAATTTGAAATAAAATAATGTGAAATACCGTCATTGTGGGTTTCATATAATAAGACACATTTTACAGGTACTAACACCAATAAGTAATGTATATGAATTTGCTGGCAATTCTGAACTGCTTGTCTTTCATAGGATTTCTTATGGCTATTTACATTTTCACTCAGTGAAAATCAATTACCTTCCTGCAATAAGCCTCATTTGCTACCTTTGAGTATAATAGAAACACCATTAGGATGATGACATTACCCAAAAGAAGGGCACCACACAGTTGGTAGACATAAATTAAGGACCCTTTCACATATGCATTAGAAGTACTGCTGTGACTGAAATATGCATAAAATCTGTATCTATTAGAGCTATTAGCGCGTGCCGGCGATGATTTTGGAGGAGGGGAGGGGGAGATTGCGATCCGCTACTTCGGCAGAATTATGTATTTCCTTTTTATTTTTTTTATTTTTTTTTCTGTTTTATTTTATATTTTTTTTTCCTCACTGATGCAATAAGCAGAGGCCCCCAGCTGAGCTGCATTTGGAAATGCCACTGAGCATGGCGTGCGCGCTTCACTTGGCTTGGCGCTCCGTGGGATGCGCGGGCGCGCCCGGCCGCTCCTGCCGCCGCCCTGACCTCCGCTGCTCCACGGATGTACGCCTGGCTGCGGGCCTCCTCATGTGGAAAACAGCCCCTGCCCCTCAATCCCCGGGATCTGGGGACATTCAGCTTCCATCAGGGCCGCAGCGTCGCCGTGGTGCGGGCAGACTGGCTTATTAGCGAGCGTTAATGGGACTAACGCGGAGGGCTTTGTGTTTGCTTGGGGGGAAGAAACTAATTTAGGGATTCCTCCCTTGGAGTCTGGTAAGCAGAGGAAGCTACTTCTGAACGCGGTTATTTTTTACCTGGGCTCTTATGAGCTTAAGCAAGACAAAATTATAACGCAGTATGATGATGTACTATGTGGTAAAATTGCAAAATGCAATTCCCTCCTTCCTGCTTCCGTACTCATTTGACATACCAATGAGCCCGTTAGGAATAAGGAAAATGTTGGGATGCTGTTTCTCCTACAGAAGGGTTGCTGATCCTATTTGTCATGTGGTTTTTAAAGGAAAAGCTTGTTTTGCCTATGTAGACATATCAAAAACTATTTGGCTCTACCAGTACTAAGGAGAAAGGCAGGTTTTAAGGTTGGGATAATCTCAGCCCTACAGCAGGCATTCTGCTGACAGCGCTAGGGACAGAGTTAAATCTACAAAATGCCTAACAGAGATGGATGAAAACTTGTCTCATAACCAAAGACAATAGTATTTAATATGCAGAAGAGTGACCTAGGACTTCCAGCATTCCATAATGAAAAACCACATTAGCCATACAACAGAAGTAGTAACTTGGAGCTCCTCATCCTTACAAATTAGTCAGAAAAAGGTGCTTGTGCAAAGGCAGATGAAGGAGAGAGGAATCAGATCTGAGCACCACTCTGCAGCTCCAAGTTCTCTGCATTTTGAGCCTCCTTCTCCACTGCAGTTCTGTACCCTGACAGACCAGAGAAAGTCCTACTGAGTGCTTGGTGCTGAGCAAATAAAGTCTCCCTAAAAACCAAACATTAGTGCCTTTTGATTAGCCAGATATACAAAGGTTTCACTGTGCCTGAAAAAAATTGTGCCGAGAACCTTGCAAGGTAAAACCCACAGATCACCAGTAGAGTTAGAGAGATTTTTCAGATTGCCAATAGTTAAAAAAGGATTTTCCCAGAATTCAGCCTATTTGTACTATTATTTTCATAATGATGCCATTAAATCCTGATCACACTGGAACAAAATGGAAATGGTGTATTTCCTAGGTAATTTCCCTTCTAATTGATTTTGTTTTTCTGTTAGGCACAAAAATAATGTCCAAATATATTTGCTACATGTTATTTCCCAAATAAACTTGACAGAAATAAAGTGTTACTGAGTTCTTAAAGAAAATGCAGTAAGGAGCTAACCTTTTTTTTTTTCTTTCCCTTAAAAAAAAATAAAATAATAAAAAAGACTAAATGGATGAAAAAGTAATCTTACATTGTCTACTTAAAATGTTATCTATTTACATTAAAAATTCTGATTGGCAGAGGAATGCTCATATCTCTTTGGGCATTTCTATTGCTACAATGTACAGTAGAAAATATGCAGAATGGATGTGCCTTCAGATTAATCATTTAGACACTATACATTTCATAAGGATAAAGGTCATAACAGCTGAGCAAATAATTTCCATCAACATTTTAAATAAGATTATAGGATACATAGAATTTTCATTCAAACTAGCCGGGCAGAATCTGTACAAAGTAATATGGCATTGCAGGATATTACCTCTCTGAATGAAGAAAACACTCCAGAGGAAAATATAGAAGTTTGTTAAATAAAAAGAAAATAAAGACACCCACTTGAATATCAGATGCTAATTGACTTTTTTGAACATATTTGATCTTTTCTTAAAACACATCTATAGAGTCCTTTAGAAGGGACATTTAAGCAAAATATGAAAGGAATGTCTTCTCAGAAGTCAATGTAAGAAATTAGTAAGGATTTAGAATTACAATAAAATTTACTATTTATTGCACTTATGTATCTAAGTACAAAACTACCAAGAGCACTAAATATATTGCTTTTCTTTCTCATTGTAATGATCTTTACTATAAAAATATATGTGAAGAGAAACATTTATTGCTTTCTGGTTAAGGTGTTCTTTTGCATCTAATTACTAGCAGTGCTTAATAAATTATTTGATAAATGCTTTAATTAAATAACTGATGGATCTCAGTCTTGAAATTACATAAACTAGCTAATCATTACTTTTCTTGTGAAAATGTATCTCTATATTGGAAACCAGGACCTGGTGAAATTGATGCATTTCCTTCCCTGCTTCTCCTTAATCCCAACCTGCCATTCCCTAGAGGAAAATGAGTGAAAATTCTGGCAGATTATGAAATAAACAGTCTAAGAAAACATTCATTCTATCACAAATACATTGCAAAGTCCAAAATAAGGATGTTTGATACTAAAATCAGGGAATGAGGCAGGAAAAGATGCAGGAATTTAATCTTTCCAAAGATTTTGGAAGAAGAAAATATATCTTATTAAACTTAACCTAATTTAAAGCTATTGGAAGTGTTTAGGTGTCTGATACTGAGTTTAGTATCACTTCCTGATTAATGGGGGACAAAGAGTGCAGCTAATGGAAAGGGACCCATCCTTCTCCAGCTCATTGCCACTTCTCAATTTCAATCAGGAGCTGTGCCCAGTCCTTGTAGCTCAGCCAAGCCACCCCACAGAACAAAAGTAAAATGCAAAAGCAGTCTTGATGCAGGCATCCCATGTTCCAGCATCACTGGGATCCCCCAAGAACCAAATTCACCAGCTTCACATCTGCTGTGAAGTACCAGACATGCTTAGAGCAGAAAGAAAAAGACTGAGATGTCAGGGCTTAATTCTGTAAGGATAACACTAAATTCCTTCCATGTTCAGAAAGCTGATGTAAAATGTCATCTACAATTATGAAAAATGAGTACTTTGGAAAATAAAAGCACACAATGAAAGTTAGAGACTAAGGGTGAATGTGAATTCCAACCTTCAGCTCCTTTGTTTTATATGACAGATTTTCACCTAACTCATTTGCACTCAGAAAATTTCTTCCCAGTGATTTGAAAGACACCAGTGATAAGTGTAGTCTGGATACTTTGGTAACTTAAATGTCATTTCTTTAACTGACATATTTTATTATTTTTCTGGCACTTTAGATGTGCTGGAGGATTCTGATTCCAGGAAATTGCCCTGATAGTTGTGTAAATCTGCTACTGCTCAATTTGCCTGATGTATTTCGAGAACCCAGCACCACAGCAGCCCCTTTGAGAGGCATAAAACAGGGGAGTGCTTTCTGCAATGTCTCATTGTACCCCTCTCCTGGCTTCCACTGCACCCCTCTGCATATCAGAGCCATCAGTTTTAGTTTAGCTAGATGGTGCAGAAATACTTCTTCTGTTTTGTTTACCAAACTTTATCCTTTTTAAGACAAATCTTCATACATAAAAGGGGGAAAAAAATCCCAAAAAAGTTCTTTGTTCTTTGTTGAGGCTTATGCTTCTTTAGAACACACTACTGTGTTTTCTACTGCTTTTGTAATTATTTAACTCCAGCTGCCTGCTGAAGAACCAGATATTGCAATAAAAGAAGGTCCCATGGAATTCTCACCTGCACAGCAGATCAGTGCCAGGACAGCAGATCATAGTCTGGATATTTTTAGAAAAGAAACATTGAACAAAAATGAAAACACTCCTATGCCACTGTTAAATCTGTGAACAGAAGCAGTTCTGGTTCTTGTCATATGAAAAAGAATGTAGAGGAAAAGAAGTTTCTTTGTACTAGAAGGATAAAGAGATACAACAAGAGGTGTGCAGTGCTTTTTTAAGAAACTAAGTTCTTCAGTGTGGAAAGCAGCAGTATGATGGCAGGGGATGAGCATGGAGGAGGGCTAAGAGATGGCTGCCTGGCTGGTCACTGTGTGCCTCAATTTAAGAAGTAGCAGCTCATCAGATGGAGCAAGCTGGTACAGGTTTCAGAACAAAGAAAGGAACAAGTGCCTAATTAACCTGTGGAATAACTTGACATATAATGCTGCAGCTACTTAAGGATTACAGTTTTTGAACAAAGTCACAGTGGGCTTTCAAATTTCTTATGCTAATGAATCCTTGTAATGTTTCATTTCAACAATATGAAACAAATTGAAATATGTATGTCCTAACACACACAGCCACAGTATTCCTATGAATTATTTCTGTTGTGGATTCATTTTGCATTAAGCAAAATGTTTTTTAAAAATTCTTTTTAATGGACTGGAATAATCATAATTATCACCATGAAAAGACACCCCTCCCAACCCCTCCCAAAATTCCAAACACATTATCTTCATCTGCCTCAAAACATATGTACACACTGTAGTTCAAGACACTGTCATGGTACGGTTATCTCACATTCAGGGTACTAATAGGATGATGGGACTTGTTCCTGGGTCAGTGAACAAGCCAAAGCTGCCTAAAGTCAGACTTGAGCTTTGAGAGAAAAGAAAGAGGGGTTTGCCTTTCTTTTTTTTTTTTTTTTAGAAGAGGAAAATACAGAGAACTGGTTAGATGTTGCTGGCTCCAGAGTGTTTCTGTGCTCTGCTTTCTGCCCCAGCATAGCTGTGCTGGAAATACTGTGTAATATTCTTGCCTCCAGGCCAGCAGGTCAGGGGTTGAAGGACAGCATAAAAACCTAGGCTCTAATTCAGTGGTGACACAGAGGCACAGTGCTCGTAGGGGAAGAGCCACCACACTGTCAAAGGTGTCTTCTTTGGATGAAACACTGAGCAGAGGTCCCTGCTGGCAAAGTCAAATGAAAAAGGAATAAAAGCTCCACTGTGAAAAATGTGCTTTAAAAATGACTGCCATTGAGGGGCATAAAATAGAGTTCAAAAAGAAAGCTAAAGTTCTGATAGCTTTCTTATTCAGCTAACAATTTTTTTTACATCCATCTTCAATATTTATGGAGGTTTAGCAAAATAAAAATATTTGCATTTCCAGTTTCATTATCAATTCATATTAGTATAATCAGACTATGAAACCTTTATTTAAATTGATGTGGCTTTCATTAATAAATATTAAGGTATATAACCAAGTACAAAGCAATTTCTATGCTTTTTTTGGAAACAGATTTGAATGGAGTCTTAGTTGTCCCATTTTAAAATTTTTAAATTACCATCCTCATGTTGGAAGTTGGTTACTATTGCCAAGTGTTTCTGCTGGTAAGCAAATAAATTAACCATTTTCAAAGTGGGATGAAAAAGATAAGAAAGTAGATAACTCAGTGAGCACTAAACTAAGCTTTATATGAAAGCAAATAACTGCATTATTTTGAATCTCATAATGCTGAGAGGAAAAAAAAATTTAAATAAAATTCCATACTCTAGCTATCAAATAATCTGAAAGCACAGTTTAATACATTTTTAAATAGCTGTAATGACATTGGTCAACAACAAGAACAAAAAAAAAAAACATTGAAAAGAATTGTTGAAATTCCTAAACTTGGGGAATACCTGATGTTATTTTATAGAGATGAAAGAAATTCACATTCTTATTCTTAGCTTCATTCTGTGTAGCTGCAGCAAATTCTTACAGATCAGAAAACAAAATTACTAAAAAAAAAAAATAAATCTACCCACTAACTTTATAATTTCTGAGTGGTTTTCTGTGTAAAAAACTTAAGTGCAATACTATGATAGACACACCACCATTGAAATTAAAGCAGAAATTAGGCTTTCATCAATATAGCTTTTTCTTGAGTGTGAAGTGAAAAGAGTACTGTTATGTTGACACAAACCTTAAGTTGTGAACCGTGAGTTGCAATAAATGTGTTTGCCAAAGGAATACTCTCCTTGAGGGTACAGTTCTCTCACAGGAAACCATGGGCAGAAAAACCAGATGTGCTAAGGCCAAAGTTTATGCTAACAGAAAAAAAATCCAGTTAATCTAAAGATGTTGTTGAATGGCAGTACAACAACAAAACATAGGCCCAGGCCTATTAAAAATAGGCTGTTTTTATTAAGAAGTTGTATAATTATTTAACAGTCCTTACCACTTACTTTGAATTTCATACAAATGTGTAAGATTCCATATTGTCCTATGGAAAACTCATTCAAGCTGTTCATAAGAGTATTGACCCCACTTCAGAGAACTGAATTTTGGATCCTACACGTTCCAAGTGTGTTTGGAAAACTGAGATAAGCTTAGTTCAAAAAAGCAGTGTCTGTTAAAGCTCTTAAATACCAGAATTGCCTCTCAAACAAACTTATACAATAAAAGAAAAGGCATGTGAGTCAGAGTGCAAAAAATAAAAGGGGTGAGAGTATTTCAGAAAGCAAACTTCTTGGCATTTCAGAATACAAACTTTTACCTGGTAAACACCCTTGGAATGAAACACAAGATACCCCTGGAAATGAGGTGAGCCAAGGTAATGCAAATAATTTGGACAGAGGCATTCCTCATATGTGCAAAATAACCACGTAAAACTAAACTAAGCTTCACCATGGCATTGAGTGGGATAAATTCCAATCAAAAATACTGGAAAGGTGCAAACCTATGTAGTACAAAGGGAGTGATGGGAGTAAATTGAGCAGACAATATTTTTTGGCTGAATGTCAGAAAAAATATTCCTAAGAGAGAAGATGACTATTATACTGCAGAAAAGACACCCCCAAGGGAAGTGATAGAAGTCTCATTCCTTCAGTCCTTTAAAAAGGAATTAGGTAATGCAGAAGATACTGTGGGAGACAGTTTCTTCTAAATAGTATCTAAAAAGGTTTTTAATATGACTGTTACACTTTTCTCCTCTCTAATTTCTGTCATTTCAAGAATATGACTGGGGGAGCATAGACCACACATGGCAAGGAGGGAAATTTCAGTCTGCCTTTGGTTTCCCTCCCTGCTCACTTCCCTGTTTCTTGCCATTCACACCCTTTTCCATCATCTACAGATGGCTGGAGGAGCAGGGGGCAATTACAAATTACACAATTACAAATTAATCTATTATTGCTGCAGAAGCCTTGAGTTGTGCTTCAACAGCACAGAACTAATTTTCTTGTCTGTGGGAGTGGGAAGATTTTTGTGCATTTGTCAGTTTTGTCTTTGTCAGGGTGTTTGTGGGGGTTATGCTCGGTATAACGAGATAAGTGAGTAAAACAACATTTCTCAATTTTAATACCCCAAGACTTTTCACTGTCATGAGGATTGCTGGCACAAAGCCTTCTTACAAAATTCTTTTGTCACATACTGTAATATAAACCTATCAGATTCTCTCCATTTCAGTCACTGACACATTTTCTAACCATTTTTCACTTCCAGTCTCAGTTTTCACATATCATCAAAGAAAGAAACACCTACCAAAAAACCAAAGCCAACCCCATCCCATCTGTTGCATTTAAAAGCTTTATCTCAAAAGAAATTCAGCACAGCTCCCCAAAGAGTCTCACTGTCACTTCCAGATACACATACTTTTAGCAAGAAAAAAGGGTGATATAACTGTTGTTCAAGCTAATAACTACTTTTCCCTGTAATTTAGGATAAATTCTCACCTTTTACCTTGATCAATTAAATTATATCTGGATAATGAGATATGATTACTTCAATGTATAAACTGAGAATAAACACACTTCTCTTTCTCTCTTGTACCACTTTACCCAGAAACAAAACATTATTTAGGAAAAAATAGAAACCCAAGGACCCAGAAAACCCCAAATGACACAAATCCAAAAAACAGCTCATGAGCAAACAGAAATTTGCAAAAAACCCCTCAGCAGTGTGTTTGTGCACCACTCTTAAATTTATTCACCAGGTAGTTATTTTGTATTCTGTATCCTTCTACATAATTAGATCCCTTCAGTATTTCCCATGCACTTTCTATATATCTTTGGGTGGTGTTGTGCTGGTTTTGAGTTTACTTGCAAAGAAAAGAGTTCCTTAAAATGCAAGTAAATAACTTGGTGTTGTCATTACTGGGCAGTGAAGACACAAGTCCCAGAACAGGGTGAGGGTAAAAACCCCAATCCTGAAACCAAGCTAAGGGGATACAACCCAGTATTTATATTTTTATATTTATTTGATCATACTGAGGATGCAACTCACCTCAGAGAAGAGTATGGTGAGATTGTTTGTGAGCATAATTCCCCTCTACAGTCACCACAGCAAAAATAGTACATCCCTTTCAATTCTGACACATCAGTAAGGATTCAGCAGTGCCTTGCTTTATACCTGACTGGGAAACTCTTTTTTTTCCTCATCTGTCTCCTATTCCAGCACACTGAGCATTAAAAAAGCAGCAACCTTTGCTAACCATGGATCTGTTTTCAGTGACTCAGTTCCTGCTGTGGTCTTGCTTATTCAAGTTCATTAACTCATCCAGTTTGTTTTTATTATCAGCTGATCATAAGCACTTGGTAGAGATGAAATAGATGAACCTGGATAAGTCTAAGTTTTCCAAGTAAAATTTACCTAAAAAGAATTTGCCTATTTGAAGCTAAAGTGAAAGAAAAGTAGAGTATTTCATACTATTTAAGGAAATTTCCTCTGAACTAGTAACTGTGAACGTGATTGAACTTTGCACAGAACTCTGATGAAAAATTGTTCAGAGGTTGAAAAATATTTGGAAGTTTAAAAATTGGACTGCTACTTAATCAAGTCATATTTTAGTTCATGTATACTTATACCCTTTTCTGTGGAGGAATTGTATCCTGCAGAAGCATAGAAAACAGCCATTGAACAACATTTCACCTTGTGAAATTTTTTAAATTTTTACAGTACTTCACATTCTATCTTCATGACTTTTTTAATACAGGAAATGTTTTAAGCTAGCATTTAATATGAAAAAATAATTTCTTACATAATGTAGAAATGTTCCTAATTGTGAACAAATGTCTTCTTGCAAATTTTTCATTGAAAATTTTCATTATCTTTTTATCCTTCAATACTGACAGATCAAAGAGGCAGTTGTTGCATTTTCTTGTGAATTCAACACTGATTTATACTTTCAAACATCTGATCTTTTATAACTGCTGGTTAATTGTGATTGTTCTATTGAGACATTGACAGGAAAAAACTGAGTTTATATGAGTGAGTGCCCAACCAGCAAAAAAAGTTTGCATTTTCCCTTCAAATGCATTATCTATATACCAATCTTAATTCATATAAAGAAATTCTATTAAAATAGATTTTTTTGTTTCCATAAATCCATTGGATCTGCAACTCAAATGAACATAAAAAAGTTTTGAAAAATAAGGGAAAGAGTTTCCAAATAAAACTGTCAAAATATGTAAAAGTTGAGGCCCACCATCTCTGCAACTTTTCAATATCTGTTAGTGCAACATTATTATTTTTTGAAAGCAGTGTAGCACAAAAAATAATGCCTTTAACTGTCTTAAATGTATGCAGATACATGTAAATAGATATGGTAGCAGGGCAATTTCTCAGCAAATAAACAAGTTCTAAGATCTGATGGATGTTTCTCTGCAACTCCATGGCTTCAACCAGCATCTGTGGCATCAACCCCTCTTATGAGAAATAACAGATTTGAAAAAAAAAATTAGTGTCAGAGTTCTCTTTTTCTTCCAGAAATAATGATGTGTCTGAAATGATAGCTCCTGCTCACCACAAGCCTTTGCACCACTTTTCAGTAGGAAAGGGCACAGGATTGCACTGGTGAGAAGCAAAAATGGAGCAACAGGACCCATTGGTGTGTGAATCAAATGGCTCCATCGCATCATAATTAGGCAAGAGCCTGTGACCTGTGCTCTAGAGCAGGCTGCATGCAGTTCCACAGCCCTCAAAGAACCAATTCAGAAATTTGTGTCCTCAGAGGCAAAATATAAGTTTATTTTTCCTTGCATGTGGACACTATTGAGGAAAGCTCAAACTTGGGGCGTGAGAATAAGAAATAAAATGTGCAAATACAAAAAGACAACCTAAACTCCCCCAAACCTGCAGCAGTAAACCAATTAGTACTAAAAAGATTTCAGTGTACTTTCAGTCTAGTGAGTGCAATCTTGAATATTCAACTCCTGCAAAGTAATTTGCACCAACCTGCTCCAATCACATTACAACTTAAAGCAATAAGATACAGCAACCGTGCAAAAAGGTTGTATTTTTTGAAACAGCTTTACACTTTTAAGTAATTTTTTAGTCATTCATTTTTTCAAAAGTCATGATTTCACATTGTTCTTAACAATCATCATTCACAAATCAGCTAAGAACCCCATTAGGAGAGCAGGGATGCCTTTATTTAACATTCTGCTAGTTGAAATGCTCATAATGTGAGCAAAGTTACTCAAGATTTAGCACTGCTGTGCCAGGAAAGACCTGCAGCTTTTGGTCAATCTGCAACAATAATTGTTACCTTTAAGAGCAAATAAATGGACAAGGTTGCTGTTTATTTTTTAATATATCTTTTATCTATAAAAAGCTGCCTATTTCCATTGTATGCTGAATTCTTTAAAATTTTATTACCATAAAACTCAGTATTTCACTCAAAATAGTTAAGTGTGGCAAAGCATTTGGATGAAGGAGTATCAGGAGACACTGAACACTGCTGCAAGTTGTGCAGGTAAGACAGAATGATTGCTTCAATAGTGGTAGCATCTTTTGTGGATTTAGAGGATATTTTCACTTCTAATAACAGGCTGTTGTATTTTCATTTAATTTCTTGTCTTTAATGATACAAATGCCAAGTAAATAATTAAAAGAAATGTCAGCTCTATCAGTGGCAGCTGCTGCTACTACAGGAAAAGAAGGGGAAGTGTAGGAGCAGGGCAGCCAGCAAAGCCCACAGCGGTCTGCAAAGTCACTAGTGGGAAAACAACAAAGGCCTTTCCATGCAAGTAACACAGATGTGCCCATAGCCAAACTGTCAGAAGCAGTTAGGATGACAGCTACTCACAGTTCATTATTTCCCTCTCACAGGTCACTGGGTGACAAGCTGGGTCACCCTGCTTTGTCGGCTGCTCCAAACTTCCCCGCGCCCCCCAGCCCCCAGCTCTGGTGCCACTTGAATAAAGGTAAGCTGCTCAAATTAGCACAGTGGTGGAAACAAATGGGTTTTGAAAATGGGAATGCAGTTTTTATCATACCTTCGTTTTCAGATGGATAGGTGGCATTTCCTTCCAGGGAACTGGGTTTCTATCTGTGGCAGACACAAGTATAGGAATAATTCTGCTGAGATGTGGTTAAAGCTGATAATGAAAGCTAATTTGTCACCAATTCCAAGTTTTAACCTCTAGAACACTTACATGGGAGATACATCATGAAAAATCACTGCAACTCAGTGAAAAGATGTTTTTCTCAGAGAGGACTTTCCTCAAAATCTGAGGGGTTACTTAAAATGAATGCAGACTTCTAAAATGCAGAAAATACTGTCCAAAGCATATTCTCCTTTTTTTTTTTTTTTTTTGTGGAATTGTATAAATAGATTTTTAAAACACTCCAGTAATAAAACAGTGCTTCTAATACTTTCTTATCTGTCTTCGTGGAGTAACCAATTTACAATACAGACATAGATAATGACTTTTACCTGTGTTTTGCCAATGTGGAGTTTAAAATGAATGACCAGAGTATCAAGAACCAAGGTCAAGCATTTGCTTAGCTGTAACAATGGAAGTGGGAGAACATTTCCTCTTCCTTGGGGCTATTCCTTAGTCATTTTCTCCACACTAGCAATGCTTACAAAAATGTAACAACTGAATTTGTCCAAGCGATTCAGAGATATTAAAATGAAACCAAGAGTCCTGGATAGATTTGTCTTAGTAGCAAATATGACAAGGTCATAAACGTTCTGCCTGGGATCCAAGAGTGCTTGTAGCTGGCCTGTACTTAACTTGGAGCATACTTAAACTCAGGTCTGGGTTTAAGAGAGATACTTGAGAACAAGTATCCAGAAACTAGTGAAACCAATCTTACTTATAGAAACAAAGTGATCTACCAAGGCCTGAAACCAAAATTGCACGAAAATAGGTGATTAATTTTAGAAAGGTGACCAGTACCTTTTAAAGGTAATTAATTCCCAAATTGTACTGCTAGGACAGCACAAATCTGTTGCAGCTGATACAAGAGCTTCTTACTTTCCTTGCTGGGCCCAACAGGTAACATCATAACAACAAGAGAATTTAAAACACTGCCAGAAGTTACAGGGGCTACATTTCTAAAATATTAAAGATATTAAAGATATTAAAGATAATAATACACCATTTTTTGTAAAAGTGTCCACTCCAAGTTATTTTTAAGTGAAAGGAGGCAGTGGATTAGCCATTTCCCACACACCAACAGTGGGAATGAGAATAAGGATGGTAGGGAAATCAGTGAACATTAGTTAGTTAGGGCATTAGTTCTTGTGCAGAGGGAAGAACATAAACCACAGTCACACAGCTCAATGCTCTACCCAACCTTACCCTAAAAAGCCAAGTCTTCTCAGCAGCTTGGATCCTCCATGTCTAGAAACTACCTTGGGCTGGGTTTTGGTCTGCTTGGAACTTGTCACTTTTTCCTCAGTATCCATTTGCATGGAAACTCAGGGATTCAGTCAGGTAAATCAAAGATGAGGTTCGTGGTTTTCTATCTTATAGGCATCATGTAAAGTGTTGAAATTGTGAGATGTGTTAAGTAAACAACATTGGGAAGAACACTCAGTAAGATGTTTGCAAAGATAATAAGGACTGCTAAGACCACTAAGATAAGACACAACAAAAAAACTCCCAAAGCACAGCAACCTCATTTCATTGTTATTTTTACACACATGAGAGGAAAACGTGCAACTTGCTGAACAATGTGCAAGTAAGAAAGGGACTGACTACAGCCTTCAACCAGCAAAAATAAATAAGGAAAAAAGTTTAAAAGTATGAAAATTATGCAAACAGACAGCTTTGCAATCTAATTAATTATATTCTTTGAAGCTTAACCCTATTCATAGTGCTCTCCCTATCCCATCTTATAGAATAAAGTTGTTGTGGCTCACTGTGAAAGGGTGGCTGCTCCTCAGAAACCAAGCCAAACACTAGGAATGACATCTCTGAAATATTCCCACAAAATCAAGCTGGAAAACAAAACATTTAGGGCAGTACTCAATAGCTCTAAGGGAAACACTGGCTGGTGTTTGAGACTCAGGGTACCTGAAGGATCTGCAGAGCTCCCACAAATCCATCAGCATGCTGGCAGGAGCCTTGCAGCATTCCAGAGCAGCTGGATGCCTAATGATACCCCATTTAACACCTCAAAATTACTCTGAACACCTGTGTCTGGCAGCTGAGTCTCCTTCACTCCCTCCCTCTCAGTAAGGCAGAGTTTTACAAAAATCTACAAACCTGAGCAAGGCCATTAAGCAAAAGAAGTTCACAAGAACCAGTTGAACTTTGGAGGAGCAGTGATCATAATCTTCACTTCATCAACTCATGTAGCTGGACCAGCTGAAACAGCTCTAGAACACAGATGTATTTTTCCTCTAACACACAGTTCACACCTCATTTGTGCTTATGGCAGTTTTTCGTGTCATTTTGTAAAGGAAAGCAGAATTCTTTGCTATTTGGAAATTGAACAGCTTTTTAAATCAAAGGAGATAAAACCCTGTCTCCTAATCCTACCTCACCTTTCAGTCACTGAAAGGATTCTACAAACTACAGAGTGGGATGTGGCAGCTGTTTAACAGAATGCATTAGTACTTATCACAGTCTAGTGGAAAATTGCAGTAAAGAGAATTTAAATCACTTAGTACCTCCTGTAACAGTGGTAATTGCAGAAGTTTTGAACTAATTATAATTGGTATTTAATGCCAAATATTTCTGATAGCAAAATAATGTTATTTTGGTATTAAAATGTATTTTTCTATGTCTAATTCAAGTTCAAGAAAATGCTTCAGGCTGCAGAAGTCTGTTTTTGGGAGGTCTTGACTGCAGAGAGCTTTCTAATTCAAATATGTTTGTGCAAGAAGAGATTTGTAGCTTAATATTTATATCCTGTTGTCTGAGGCTAAAAGCATAGACATTTAGTTGAAAATTCCTTTATTCCACTGTACTTAAATGAAGTTAAATAGCTACTAGTGACCCTGACATCACATGACATATTTAAAACACAAAAATCCGTACTCAAAGCACAGAGGAGCAAGTGATGGTGGTAAAATCCCCACATTACTTTGCAGATGGCATCTTTTGAAAGAGTCAATATAGTCAACATTAGGAAATTGAGTTTACACGTTAAACATACAAATTATTCATTAGTAGTTAAATAATTTATTTTTAACAAAGCTTTAGAGCTATTTGATTCATCAAATAAAAATAAAACTACCCAAAATACAGCCACTTCTACCTATGCAGCTCCCCAAAAGCTCCTCACAGCCAACACTTTCTAATACCTCAGTCATGTCAGTCTTCAGGCACATTTTGAAAAACACTTCAGACACAAAAAAATCTGAATATTTGTAAAATAATATTCCAGAGGAAACACCTGAAATTTTAGTCCTAGAAGGAGGATCAGAGGAGCCAATCTATGGGTTCCCTAAAGGGAATCCTTCCAAGGGAAGAGTTACAGTAACTTGGGTGAACCAAACCCTCTTGTTGCTTGAATCATCTGCAAATTAATTTACTGCCAGTAGTAACAACAACTTTAGAAGCTCAGCTTTATTCCTGATAGCAAGTCTTGTGGTCTTTCATCTGAATGGGAGCTCCAGTTTTAATATGTTTTGCTCTGAAAAGACCCAAAACCTCAAAGATAACTAGCCAAATGCCTTTTGTGAAAGACACTTTCAGTTGTCTAAAGAAAGACAAAGTGTTCTGTCTGCTGTAAGTAGAAGCAATTAAGAACACTACTCTTTATTTTTTATTGAAATTAAGATCTAGTCCTACATTGAAAGTGACTGTCACTTAGTGTTTTGGCTCAGCATGACTTTCAGGTCTCTAACCAAACCTTTACCATTTAAATTTAAGTCATGTGCCACAAAATATGTCACAATGTTGATACAAGTCCTGTTTCTTTTTGTAATTTGCACAATGTGAGGTTTGTAGATAAAACATTTAGAAGTAAACTTGCAATTACTACCGAACATCATCCACATCAATCTTCAAAATAATAAAATAAAAAAAGAAAGAAGCACATAAATGTCACCCCTTTTTCATTAATTTTGGTCAAAATCCCTGTTTGCTTATCAGCCAGAGGGTTTCTGAGATATTTCAATAATATCCAGGAAATCAATCTTACATGAAACTGAAGGAAAACATCTAATGTCATTGAACAATAAATATCAGTTCTGTCAGTGGCTTACCTTTGAGCTGAGGCCTTAGGATGTTTCTCTTCTAGTTTCCTCACCAGTGCCACTGTCAGCTGTGTAGTCTCCCCCAGGGGATCTGCAGGCATTAAATGGGCGTCCAAAGGTCCTGAAAGTTGTTTCTGATTGGGGTTGCTGACATTTTTTTGCAGAATCTAAGAGAGGAAAGTACAACCATGTAATTTATATATGGCTAATTAAAATAATGTGTGTCTACTTTTTTCAAGCAAGGCTGTTGATTAGCAGAAAATGTCAGAAATACAAATAGCTATGTCAAGATGCATCAAGAAGCACAAATCTAGAGACCTAATGATTTGTTGGGGTTTTTTTTTTTTTGTTTGTTTCTCTTCTTTCCTTGAGTTTTTCCACATGGAAAATAAGAAATTTCAAAAATTTGTCCTACATGGGCTATAAGCATAAACTGCTCTGAGACACAAATATATGTAATTTTTTATTCCTCTATAATCCCACATATAACTATTATTTGCCTACTGTATAACTACTTTATTAAATTAAGAAATCAGATAGAATTTTTTTTATGGAATTAAGCTTGCTTCCACAGTGATATTTCTCTTTTCAAAATGTGTTTTTGAAAGGACTGTCTCTGACCTGCCTCTGGCTTAATACTGTGACCTCTTCTGCTGAGCTGCTGTCTGTCTCCTGATGAGCTGCAGACCAGGCCCCATGGTGAATACAGTTTTCTGTCTGGGTCACCTCCTCTCTTTCATTTAGCTCCTCTAGGTAGGTCAGGACAAACTCAGAGTAAGCCTGTAGGAAAGGACAAAGGCAGAGGAATAATGAAGAAAAAACATCAGCTACATCAGCAGAATCACAACAGCTCAAACACCAGGGAACAATGGGAAAAGTGGCTGTTGGTGTACCAATGTCACAGGAGCTCCTGCATGGACAGAACTTTGTGTTTCACAAAGTTTTCAAAGTCAGGGTTAAATAATGACCTTTTTATATGCATTAAAATGAAAAACCAAAAATATTTGAATATTATGTATACCAGTTTAAGATTAAGGACCAACTGCTCTCAAAATGAAAATTCTTATAAAGAAATAAAATTTTGTATCCCTGTCTTTTGGTAATATTTAGTCATGAAGTGACATTTTGGTACATTTCCATGTAGTACATTACCAGACTTTAAAATGGCATATTCTGAAATTAAGACACAGAAAAAGCCTTCCTGATGGTTTTGAAACCTGAATAAATTTTACTGGTTTAATTCCTCAATTAAGTCAATTTTCCTTATTAATGCTCTTTTGATCCTTGTTTATGTGGCACAATGTCTCATGGCATTTTCTCAGGTGCTACTTCAATTCAAACATCCTCATGATGAAATGAGCAGAACATTTACTTGCAGAAAATATTTTTTATTTATAATGGAAATTTTAGTTTAAGGTTCTGTGAGCACCTGCACTATTTTTTAACATAGAGATGTTAGGTAGACTGAATTAGACCAAGACCAGAAGCTATGAAAATGACAAATTGAAATCAATGATCTATTAAAACCTTGTGGTCACAGAATAAAATGCACAAGAAAAGCCACATTTTTCTGTTCCATCAGTGAATTAATGAATAGTGAATAAAGATAAGTAATTTCATTTACAAGGCAGGTAATACTACAGTAGTTAAACAGTTGGGCACATTTTCCAAAGCCAATTCTGTATGAGCAACCAACAGACTCAGTGAACCTTCTAAGCTCAAGTGGAAAGCAAAATACCAAAATTTTGAGTTCTGAGAAGACTTTTTTTTCTTCTATCTTAAGAATACTCAGCAACATTAAAATATTTAGTTGTTTTGGTCTTGATTTGTACTGCAAAATTCCAACAGTTTAGCTTCAGTTGCATAACTTTTTCTTGAGCCTTCTCTCAGACTTTTCCCATGAGTGCAGCTATTTTCAATTTAGGACCACTTATATTTGACTTTAAAACAAATCCCTTCAATAGCAAGAATGCAATGAACAGTAGGGAGCTTTTATTTCTTAAAGAAAAAAGTTCTTCACCAATCAATAGCAGTGACTATCCTGCTGTTTATCAGCCTGGATAGACAACATATTCTGAAACATTTATCTCCTGCTTCATTGTTCCATCCACAGTTTAATTCTGAGTAAATAGATTCACAGCATGTTTTCAGACTTGATGGCATTTTTTAAAAGAAATTCTTCCCCCACAAGCACTTCACACTCCCTTTAGCACAAGTGCTGCTCAGGAAAGTGATTCTGGGTGGTTTCTCTCTCCCTTTTCACCTTTTCTGCCTGAGCCTATGGCATTGCTGGAAGCATTTGTCAGCCATGCAATGAATGCAAGCAGAACACAGTTAAAATTAAAGGGTGAAATTAGAGTTATTACCCATGTCTGGACTCAGACCCAGCTCCCTGTGTGGCACACCTGTGCCAGGGTGCCAGCAGCATCCCTGGGAATGGGAATCCCTGGCTGCCTGGCACAGGAGCCTGTGCCTGCCTTTCCTTTGTGCTGCACAACTCCCACAGGTATTCCAGGGAACCTCTCCTCTTCAGGAAAGTGGAGACACAGAGCAAACTCCCAGTGCAGAGTGCAACAAAATTCTCAACCCTTCCTGGATAAGAAAACTCATTTCCCAGTTAAGCAAACACTATATTTTGGAAATTTTTATTTCTGGTCCAAAATATATTCCACCAGGTCTGCAATGTATTTTCCTTTCATTGCAATTTATGATGCAATTTATTGTAAAATACATATTCAAAATTCAGAGCATGTTAAAAAAAGAGCTTGATGAGCTTATCTTGCTTGCTTTCTAGATTTGATAATTGACATACTTTCATTTATTTGTAGCTTTAAATTTACTTTTTATCAACTTGTACTTTGTTTAAGTTTGTCCATAAGGTTTACCTGAATAAGAGCATATAACTTGACCTTTCACAAATATGGATAACATGAAATATTAACATTTTGACTAAAATGTAAGGGAAAATATCAAGACTAATTTGTTGCTGCATAAGAATAGTTTTTGAATAAGGAAAAAGATATCAGCATTGAATTATGAATCAACATCTCAAAAACACTTGATGATTTTACTGGTTTTTTCAAAACAGACCAGTAGTTTTTTACATCAGTATTTCCACATAAGTGTTTTCTGATTGCACAGAGGAGGGTATGTTCATGGCAAGCACAGTAAGCAGTAGGTATTAGCTCCAAGAAATTGAGTTTCCTCCTCAATCTGGATGTGTCACATATCATTACCCTGTATTGTGCTGCTTTCCTTTATGTCAGCTCTTGTTGGCCTACATATGCTGCAACTTAAAATAACATGACACTACAGATAAAGTGAAAGTGAAATATGTGGAGAAACACACCATTTTCCAAAGAGATTTGCTATTAACCAGTACCTTTTTTTCCTGATAAAAAGAAACACAGAACCAAACATTGTTATAGTTATTAACTCTCAGAAACTTCAGAAATCTCTCTCCTCGTGATATGCAAACTACAATATTTTTTATATAAATAACAATCAGTGTGGATAGAGAAATAAAGAATTGTGCAGCTGTCAGTTTAATTTTTATTTACTGCTCTTTATCATTCTGGAAAATTCCAGATAACAAATAAAACAATAGGAACATGGTCACCACTTATTCAGACTGTTGGAGTTTCACTGCCATTTAAACACCCAATCTGACCAAACATATTGGAAAAGAACCTCTCAGATATTTTTTTTTCAGGAAAATATGTTATCAACAATCTCTTTTAAAAGGATGATTTTCTTCAACTGTGCAAGAGTAAGGACAGCCAAACAAAATCAAAGAATATTTTACTATTTACAAAAATTTGGCCATATTTGTTCAATAAATGAATTCTTTGTATTTTGTGCTTGTTTATTTCTAATAGAAGGTGTTAATAACATATCCACTGTGCTCAGTGGTCTTAATTTCTATCCCAGAATGTGTTTTAAGCTTTTGACCCTTTGTCATCATAGGTTACTACACAGATTAAAGAATAAGGCCCATTTTTGCTACATAATTGAAATAAATAAGAAATAAATTGAAATAAATAAGAGAATCACTGCAATTCAAGAAACAAAGCATTAAAACCAAAATAAAACCAAAAATTCTCAATGAAAATTATGACCAGGTTCTGTTCAATTTAAAAAGGTTTTCATAAAACACAATGTATTTCTATTTTCTCATGAAAGAAAAAATATTTATGAAAATAATATGAACAACAAACAATGCAGTGACATCACAACTCCAAGACAGCAATCAATTTAAAGCTTCATTTGGAAAAAGGAAACACAAAAACCATAGAAAAACCCCATTCCTTTGGAAATGCAAATATAATGTAACACACAGTTTCCAAAGCCCACATTTTACCAGAGCTCAAAAATAAATTAGCAGATAAAACAGTATTTATACTTCAAATAGCATGATTTCACCAGGAAAGAACACTTGACTTCTGAAGCTAACATGATAAATAAGCCTCTAATGGAGTAAATAAAGATGTGGGGCAGAATTAAGTCCTCTACAGCTTATTCTATTGAATAAAGGAATTAGGAAAGAGTCATGCCTTAAGACTTTTTGGAGTAAAAATTAATTCATGTTAATAATAGTGCAAATTGAATCAGAAAAACTACCTCAACCAGAACACTTTTCCAGCTCTATATGACACTGGCAGCATTGGAGTTTTAAAATCAGGTTCAGAATTCTTGGATTTCCCATTACTCTTTTACAGCATTTGAACCCAAACCAATATTTGGATCATTGATAACAATGGGGAAATGAAGTGGCCCTGGAACAGGATCCTCATTCTTTTTCTCAACAGATAGAAATACTCATGGATCCAAAAAATCACATGTGTAGATGCATGTGTAGCATTTTATTTCACTAGCTGTGTTAATGAAATGCCCTGTAAATACATCAGAAAGTGATACATTTCCCTAGAATAACAATCTCAACCTGTTTTTTGACCTCAGAATTGCCTCTATCTCTGAAGGTTTATGAAAATATTAAAGAGCTTTTGAAAGCTTAACATATTGGCATGTAAAGCCTTTCTAGTGAGGACCAATTTTATTTATTTATTTATAGATTGAAGAAAAAGGAAAGAAAATCAGCTCATGAGTCAAACTATACAAAATGAATAAGTTGCCCCTGACCAGTTTCTTCTGGTCATTTATTCATGATAACAACTCTACACACCGAAAGAGAGGCAAGATTTTTATCCCAGATGTGAAAGTTGGGAGCAGGACGTGCTAAGGAGACACAAAGTAGAGATTCCTGGCTGTAAGGCAAAACTGAAATCTCCCCATCAGTCCAACAAGCTCTGCAACATTAAATAAATTTTAGATTATTTTATCTGATGAATGAATGAAAAAATGAAAAATCAGATCATCACAAAACTTAATTTCCACAGATATATCTGATAATTTGTATGATATAAAGATAACTTTACCTAAGTTTTTTTAAACTGAAAAGCAGCTTCAAGAAATGAAAAGGCCCTGCACACATACAGCAATATTTATGATCCTGATGTCTAAAATGTAGTTTAAATTCCTACTTTTTCTGAGATCTACATAACCTACGTAACAAATTTTTTGAGCCCAGGGTGAAAAAATACTAATGTAAAAAAAAATCTTTAAAAATCCCTGGCAAATTCAAAATTCCAAATTTCAAATAGGATTTTGTTTAGGCTGGTTTATTTTTTCTTAATTTCAGTTTTCCAAATCTCTTTGTACACTGTGAATTTTGATGTTCTATGCTGTATAAATAGTTTCTTTTTAATGTGACAGTTGAACAGAGGTTTCTTGAACAAACACAATTTTATCAAGCCTTCAAACAGAAGCTGCTCCTGCCCTGTAGTTTCAGGGTGTTTACAAAAACACATTTCCAAAGCAGCATCCTACATCAGGCAAGAAAGGATTCTTCACATGCCAATATGCAGACAGTTGCTTAAGGATATATCAGCCAGCCAGGACCACGAGTGTCTGACTTGCATAGCACTTACTTTAAACGAAAATAAATCAGAACTAGGTCCAGCACACAATCTTATTCAGCTGGGACACATCTAGGGAATGTCTGCAGAGGTGGGGGTTATTTTTCCCCCTAAGTGCCAGCGAGTGACAGATCTCAATGACACCCCACGCTATTTTTCTACAGGGAGCACCAAGAAGCAGAAGGATACACACTTTGTACAAATCTTGACATGCCTAACAGACCCAGGGTATCACATCAGCCCCTTTAGGTTATTTCAGTTTGATCTACATATCCATGAAAATAAAAATCAATGTGCCCAATGGTCTAGTAAAACATTCAGCCTATCCTGTGCAGCCATTTCTTTTCTGGAAAGTCCAGGCATAAAAGGCACAGTGACCCTTGGAGCTGTGCCACTGGGAGCACATCCATCCTAGCAAATGATGCCATGCTGAACAAGGCCTAATTTATTTAGAGATCTTCCCCCTTGACTCTTCTGGAATGGCCTAGGCCTACTTGTAAATACTTGCAGGTGTTTTTACAG
>WBND01000232.1:743154-791702 GCA_013398595.1 Tychaedon coryphoeus | reverse complement strand
ACCAGGATCCCTGCTCCCTGCAGCCATGAGCTCATGTTCTGGCATTCCAGGGAAGCGCTGCCCCCAGCACAGCCAGCCCGTGAGAGCAGGCTGGGGGGATTAAAGGCTGTGCTGCACAGCACTTCTGGCAGGAATGCTTCGGGAGCCCTGCTCCTCCTCCATCTCCCTCCTCCCTGCCCACACCAAACGCTGCCCCACCCATGGGATGGTGTGGGGATGTGGGATCCGATTAGAGCCGTCTGCACACACAATGCTCGATTCACTGATATTTGGGATGGACAGCCAGATGTGTCTGGCTGGGGAGGAGGTTAGACAGGAATTTACTGGGGGCTGGAGGCAGGGAGTGAAATAAACTTTTTACCTTGCATCTATTTGGTAACGTTCCAAGAAATAACTATGAGCCAGACAGCAATGGCATAAAGAGCAGCCATAAATCAGAGGTCAAATTTGCACCAAAACCCAATAAATAAGCATCTCACTTAGCAACTCAGCTCACATTTCCTCATCCACCCACCCACCTTTATTATTATTACTATTTATTACTATTATTATTATTAAACAATTGACCCCATTTGGTGTTAGCTACCTGGATAATCCTTATATGGGAGTTTTCGTAATTTTCTATGGAAAAAATTCTCAAGAGAAACACATTTTGAAAACACATCTATTGGGGCTGGTTTTTGCAACATGCAAGTCTGATAGAAGTTGTTTTTATAAGGGGATGTATTTTTAATAAATTTAGAAAAAATATAATTTAAATACAGGGATTGAACATGAACATGTACATGATATTTTAAACAAATATATTCAAGCCCTATTCCTACTAAAGTCAATAGCAGGGTTCTCTTGTGATCCATAAATAAGTCCAAAAATGCAGTGCTGATATTTATGTAAAATACATTTGATTCAATCTGGGATTCTTGTTCATAATGTGATTTTTTCACAGCATATTACAATGTCCCCATCATAAATACCTCAAGAGACTACAATCCTAAAACAAAGCAAAATCATAAATATTTCTTGCTGGTGAGTTTTTCTTATTGATCACTTCAAGTCTTCCAAAGACTAAATGTTCACAGAAAAAAAAAAAAAAAAAGCAAAGAAAAGTTTCCTGCCTGCTGAAGTTACCTGCTGGCAGGTAATCTTGTGCAGTTTTGAGATTAGAAGTCTTCCCCTGACAAAAAAAAATAAAAGCTTTTGACAGACAGTGTTAAAATTTGTGTAAAATATTCACTCCAAACTCAAACCAGGCATAACACTGAAGTCATCTCAAAATTAACAAAATAACTGTAGGCTTATTTTCTTACTGATTCATTCAGGAAAACATAAATATTACTAACCTATGTGTGTATTGATAGGTAAATATTTTTGTTTCAGACAACAGTTCATTCTGAATATCTATAAAGAGTAAACTCTGATTAGGGATTGTGTTTACTTGCAGCAAATATCCAAATATGACAGTTCAGATCTAATTTCCAGTCTGTGTTGTCATGTAGATGCCACAATCACATAAAGAAATAATGCCAAAAAAACCCCAGATATTTGACTTGCAGCATCTGCAATCTCTATATCTCAGATATTCTCATGTTCTGATAGGCACTGTCACAGATTTCCTTATTCTCTCTAAAAAGTTTCTTAAACCCAGGATATGAAAGGAAACTCCAAAACTGAGCAGCTGTGATTGATTTTAACTCTGGGGAAGACCTCACATAATAAATATTTATAATACACATGATAAATATCCCTGTTACAGCTTAGCTAGAGCATTAGGATCAGAAATAAGCAGTTTATCTCCATTTTCTGGGTGTTGACTACTAAGTACTTCTTTTCTAGAGACTTCACCAGAAACAGCTGTCAAACAACTCTGCCAAGTTCTGACCTGCAAAAAACTTCTTGTTGTCTTCTCCAGTCAGGAAATGAAGCTTTTTCTTCAAAACAAAGTCTGAAATAACTGAAATACAGAAACTGAAATACGAAGTCTGAAATACAGTTTGTGGTATAGCAAAATGCTGTAATACCTAGAGGAAAAATTCTGATTTTAGAGCTAGGATTTCCTGGAAGGAACAGATCATATGGCAAGCTGATTTCCTGAGGGATATCAAGGAATTTGTATTAATAATGCCCAGTACACATTACAATCATTTGCCATAGGAAACAATATCTATAACTTGATATTCACCCATTTTCTCTCTGTGGAAGACTGAAGAAAGCAAAATAAGACATAAGCTCTAAGTTGTGCAAGAGTTACAGAAACAAGATTTAGAGTTCCAATTAGAACTTTTAGTCTAATTAGACTTTTGTTCTAGAACAAAAGTCAGGACAAGCTGAAAGTTTAGACAGCAAACTACAAAACTGCTTCCACCTTGTCCATAAAGCTGAGGTTGACCCAAACACAGAAAAATTCTCCAATTCTCTTCATTTGACCTTAATAAACTCCATAGCAGAATTCTGTTTTAAGCACTGCAGAACAAGCCTTGTTCTGTAAAATTCACCCTAAATTATTTTAGCTCTCCCACAGCTATCCACTGGTTAAATGGGGTGGACACACCCACATCTAAAGTACTATTGATCAAAGAATTTCATAGAATATCTGTCAAAGGAAGGGTGATTATAGGACATGTTAATAGACTGCATTTTCCCAGGTGTATTCAGATGTTTGAGGAATATTTTGGAACTTCAAGAAGTCCTGGGAAAACATGTGGGGCAGTACTCTTTAATGTCATAGAATTTAATTTTCAAATAGTTTAAATATATATATATATGTCTTGCTCACTGACTGTAGCAAATGCAAGGAATAAACACAGTTTTCTTCCCCTTTTATAGGCAATCACATAAATCACCTGTAATTATACACTTATAATGATCTTTAATAACTGGAAGAAAACACACTCATTACTTCCAGAATTTGTAATTTACAATCTGTCTTCACAGAAAAATGACATAAATTCAAACTAAAAACAAAACCAGAGTTCTTTAACTCCCAGAGAAGTTATATTTCTTTAACAATATTTATCATACCTTCTTTCAGTTTTCATTAAAATATTCTCAATAATTTTATACATGTATCATGCCATATTTTCATTACAATCAGAGTTATTTATATATATATATATATATATATTTTCTTGATGAATTTGGGAAGGACAGGAGAATGTCTCAAATCAAGGAAGATTAGAAGAGATCTAAATACAGTAAAAATGATCACTGGTGTGCTTCAAATATCAAACTTACCTTGCCTGTCCTTAGAACAAAATAAAGGGAGCATTTCCAGTGGGTAACGTTTATATCTGACAGGCACAGTAACCATGCAGTTACAGTTTAGAATTTACATTCTTGGGGCTGTTAAATGTAGCTGATGATGTTAACTGTGTGATCATACATTCAATTTTGTAAACCACTAAGAAATGTCAGTGGAATTGGCCTCCAGAAAGGGCAAAAAAAAAAAAACCAAAAAGAAAAAGGGCAAACAAAAAGGCTGCTCAAAAGATGGTTACCTACCAAAAAAACCAGCCCAAATGCTCTCAGACTTTTTGATGGCAGAACTTTCAGGTTCCAGAATTGCAGTTTCACCAGCCACACCCCAGTTACATAATTTAAGCATGGGAACACAAGTAAGGAGTTACGTTTTAGGATGAAAACATAAAACTTTGTATCCTATTTGGAAGTGTGATCTTTACACTTACAAACATTAAATACTGGGACCACAGAGTGTTTGAACTGATGCCTCCAGCTGCCTCCATTTGTGCTCCTAAATTCATTTCTCATGAGTAATTGTGCATCTAACTCAAAGAAAATGAGATTCCATATGCCATTAGTTTTAATGGCTTAGGAGAGAGAACTGGGATAGACTGTGCATGGCAGCCAAGGAGTTACAGCTGAGTATTGTGTGGGCAATTACAATTCCACTGCAGAGGGGGTCTGTACACAGAAAAACATTCACACCAGCAAGGCAGCCATGAAGTCCTGAATTACATGAGATTTTTTAGTTTTATTTACTCTGCCTTTTTTTTAAAGGATAGCATAGCACATGTTGAAGTGAAATGCTTTCCAACTGCTTGAACAGATTCTTCTTTATTACTACATTAGTATGCCTTGTTCTATTCCCTTATAAGTAAAATATATCAATTAAGAAAACACAAAACCTAGGGATTCCTGCATATCCAAAAGAATATGAACATTGCTGCCTAGTCATCAACCCAACCCAGCCCAGCTGGGTCTCTGGCACTGACCTTGCCACAAAAAAAAATTAACAGGAATCAAGGATAACTTGCAAAAGTGAGCTCTGGAATTTCATTAATACTCAAAAGGAAAAAAAATGTAAAGAGCCTTGTGTTGAAATCTTGTTGTTTATATATTTTATGCATGGGTGTTTTTATAATGGTTCATTTTCACCTTAGTTGAGCCACTGTTTGTTATTTTTACTTCAAATAAAATATCTGTTCTCTTTTTTAAGACAAGGCTTTAAGCATTTTTTTTGCTATAGCTTTCTTTCCTAAACCAGTTGGAAAAAAATGAAGTTTCTGCTGGTGGTGTTGGTACAACAGCATTAAAATATTTTGCCATCATTTTCTTTCCTAATTTTATAGGGTGTCAAAGTTGACTTCCTTCCATTAATCTCATTTACTTTGGCCTATAGGGATTCCTAGATGATTTTATCAATTTTTCAGTCAATAATTCTTAAATTGTAAAAATAGTGCCAATTATTCTTTCAATGTGAACCACCTTTTCTATTAATGTACTTAATTTGTTATCATCATATCCATTTCCTTAATTTTAATAGGTTTCTCTGGACTTCCATGATTAATGTCCAGCCTTAATCACACTCAAAATTTTTATATCATTTGTGCATTTTTCTTCTTCAGGATGTTGTGTATAATTCTTTGCAAATACAAGCTGACATAGAAATGCATTTTTAGCATTACAAAAAGGGAGTAGTGGTGAACTGAAATACTTGTTCTTGCAAGTATTTGCATTGATGCACACATGCAAACAAATATACCCAACAGAGTGTCAAAAGTAATGCAGCACTTATGGCATAACATTAACTTTTTGCTATCTTAAAGGCATCTCCTGTTTCCTCAGTTCTCTCAAACATATTTTCTGTGGAACATATAGGAGAAAATATAGGAGAATATATTTTTATGTATTAGAGTTATTTCAGAACTCTGCACCATTGGATATTGAACATGAAAATACAGTAGGCACTCTTCAATAAATTATTTGATTTTCTTCTAGCAAAAAAAAAAGTGAAAATAATATAAGTATTACTTACAATGAGATCTGGCAGAGCACTGTGTAACATCTGCTTTTATGTGGATTTGCATAATAAAATTTAATATAACTTCTCAAATGAGTAGTCTAAAGGAATAGTTCAATGTAAGATTTTCCTGGAAAAAAAAAACAACAAAAACAACAGAAAAGATGACCAACATTTAAAGATTTTTCTTGGAAGACTTTGACAATTTTTCTTCAGTTAAACACGTCCATTATAGTAGCAGGAATATTTTCCTAAAGTTCCTTTTTGGTGTTTTTGTTCCTTGTGTAGCAGGTCATTCCATTAGGTAACCCTCCAAGTGACCCAAAGGAGACATATTAAAATCTAGTAATACAATACCCCTGGACTATTTTACATAATAAGAATTTTTTTTTCCAACTCCCAGATGTTGCTAAAGCACAGAAAAAAAAAAAAAAGACCTGTAAAATTCTTCATCATGAATCTTTTTTTTTTGCCTGCAAATCCCTTTTTTCCCCCCTTTCAAAAGCAATTCTGAATAGAGGTAAAAGAAGACAAAACTTGACCTTTTGTGATCCCAGCATTAATAGGTCTGTTCATAATTCAATCTGTGTGTGTGTAGAAGCATCCATGTGGAAACATGCAGGCCTGAGAGACATAAAGCCTTTCCCTTTAAACATTATCTGACCCTATGAGTCTGATTCACAAAAGAAGGCTTACGTACGCATAAGTTGAAAAAAAAATGCAAGCTTTCATTGTGCCACAGAGAGCCTACACATTTTACTTCTCCTTCTCCAGGAAAACTCATCATGGAAGTGACACTTGTACAGGAGCTGGGAGAGGGAATGGTAAAAGAGCACAGAAACAAAAAACCAAACCCAGCACATGCAAAGAGTAAACTTTTTTTCTCATTAAAAATATAGGAGGGCTGCTTTTCTCCTGCTGTAATCTGTGTTCACCAAGGTGAGGGGTGTACCTTGACTGATAAGTATTTATAATCCCATTTTTATAATTTCACAGGCTCTGATGATGGTGATCACACACTGGTTTCAAGACAATCCTGCAAGGTACTCAGATCCTAATGATGCTGCTGTAAATCAGTATTTTCTCCTTCTGTAACCTGTGTTCACAGGTGAGGGATGGCTGTGTCACTTGTACCTGGACTGATAAGCATTTATATCCCCATGTTTATAATTTTACAGGTTCTAATAGTGGTGATCACACACTGGTCTCAAGACAATCCTGCAAGGCACTCAAAGTTTACTGATGCTGCTGTGAATCCCCAGCCAACAGGAGTACCAGGTAAATGTTTTATGCCAATCCATGAAGTCCATCTGTTATTGCCAGTATCCATCCATGCCTCTCCTGTTTGGTTTGGCTCTGGAAAATCAGCTGTCAGTTTAAATGCTTGGTTATCCAGAGCCCACTCACATTACCTGAGAGGGCTCTGAGCCACCTTGAACCTGTCAATTGGACCCTGAGCAAGGGGCAGGAGACACACAACTGAGAGAGCAGCAATAGGAGTTCACAGTTAGTGAAACAAATCCCCAGCTGCTGCAGATCAGCCAAGCTTCAGCAGCTGCAGTATTGATTTATACCATTTATACCAGATTTATGCTGATCTGAGCCCAGCAGCTGTAATTATTTTCTAAACAAGGCAAAACAAACACCACTGGGAATCATGGGGAAGACTTTTCTTAATGAGTGAAGTCATGGTGACATTCCCACCAGTTTCCAGCATTTTTCCTCCCAGTAGAGAGGAATAACTGGCCAGATTTTGAAAATCACACCGTGCACTTATCTGCATTTTTGTGTGCCCAAATAGTTTCAAAATACAGCTTTAACAGCACTCAGCTTCTAGAATCTCACAGGAGAAAAGCTAAGGGATGAAAGAAATGGAATTTCATCGCCCTAAAATGCTTTAATTGCAAAAAAGAAACAGTGCAACTCAATATGTAATCAGAAACCAGGAAAAAACCAACACCAAAAGTAAAGCTGTGATGGTGCCACAATTAATTACTTACAATTGGTCCAAATGTTCAGATTCTTCAACTTGTTAAATGAAAAACCTTTAACATGAAAAGAGCATGCACCCCAGTGAAACCAATTGTGTTAACAATTTTGCTAGGTTGAATGACTAAGGTGTTGGTGAATAAAAATCTAATTTGGGATTGACTAAATATATGTACATTTTATTATTTTTCTGTAATACATGCGATAATTCAGATGTCCTCTAGTGTGATACAAGGCCTTCTGTTCAAATTACACTTACAAGAAATTGTTGAGTTAGAAACATTACAAAAATGCCAACTAATTAAAGCTTGATCATTTAACATGGAAATACTACCAAATTTGTATTCAGGCTAATGCCAAGTGACATTGGAATTATTATCCACACTGAAATATTGACAACTGATGTAGTTACTCAGAAGTTACTCAGAAGTTACTCAGAAGTTACTCAGAAGTTACTCAAGCCCTACAAGGTGCTTGGTGGCAAATCCTCCATGGATTTGAGTGTCCCAGAAGTATTTTGGAGGAGAGATAAAATATCCTGCTCAAGTTAGGGAACAACCTGAATGGCTTTTGCCTGTAATTCCCAACATCACAATAAATAAAATGGATTTGTATATGTGGGTTATCAATTTCTAAGCTCCAATGAGAAAATTTGGTATCTCTAAATTAACTGAACAATATTTTTTGGAAAATCCAGAACCAAAACCATTTTTAATATTTTGTCCACAAATTTATTTCTTTCTTCTTCTACATAAATTTTGTTGCTCTGTTTTTATTTTCATGGTCTTCTAAACATTTCAAGGATGGTTCAGGGCAAGACTTTGGTTATGGTAATAATAAATAGTGTTTGTCTTCTATTTCCATATTTCTGCTTGTAAGTGATGGGTCATTAAAATCTTATTGGTTTGGTACACAGCCTTTGGCAGGAAGAGATAAAATTGCCAAGAACCTGGAAGTGGAAAAGCAATTCATGCTGAGCTCAGGCAGATAATTTAGAATTTCTGCTGAAGTAGTGAGATCAGGATTGAGGTCTGCATGTGATGATTAGTGAGTTTGTTTTATTTCAGAAAAAACTGATTTGTTAGAAATTAGTAAATAAAGTGAAGTATTATTACTGAGACAAGCTAACCTCAATTATAAGTTTTTGGTGGAGAAGTGAAATATCATTGATATAATTCCAAAAATATTCTTAATTATTCCAAGAAATGGAATGTTAATATACATTTACAGGTAGCATTCTGATAAGATGCATGTACTAATAATATCATATCTGAAGGGCTTTTTCTTTTTGCCATCAAGGCACCTACTCTGAAATAATTCTTCACTTTTAACTGCCAGCAATTTTGTATTAATATTTCATTCATAGAATATGCTGACAACTTCACAGCATGAGATATTGTAAGAAAAATGCTTGATTTAATAGCTTTTCATTATAATATTTCCAGCATAATCTTATGATTAGCTTACTGAGTCTTGACATTGTAAACTATATTTTCCCCCTAAAAGAAAAAGTTTAATATTTGTAATTAGAGAAGCAACACAGTTCTAAAAAAAGCAGAGAGCTACTTCAATTCTTAACTGAATACTAAATATTTTGCTCTGTTGAAAAATATCTTCTAAAAATTGGTTTACAAGCAAAAGGAATCCTACAATAGAAAAATGAAGAAAATTTGAAGGAAACGTTCCTTTTCTCTAGAAAGTTTCAGAATTGATCAAAAGCATGGCCTATAAGGTCATAAGGAAAGAGAGGACACAATCTTTACTCTACATTTTCATCATGAAAATGAAGGCAGTGAAGCCATGAGGGAGAAATCTGTGCAAGGAAAAGGGTCATGAAATTTATTTCCATTCTGCCACAGTGAGGGAAGAAGAACGAAATTGCACTCAGCAAAATTCTGTTTGAGAGCAGAATAAACAGCTCTGCCCTGCTGCTTACACAGATCTGGGATCTAGGTGCTTTTATTTCTTTTTTTTTATCAATGTTAGGTATCAGCAAAAGTCAAGCTGTGATTGTTAAGCATGGATCCTAATGCCACCACTCCATTTTTGATTTTTCATGGAGGTAATTGGAGGTAGAAGTCAACTTTCAATACAGTTTTACACAGAAAAGGATAGAAAAGAGAGGAAAGTTCAAGGGTCCACTTGGAACTAAGAAGACAAAGAAAGAGAACAAAATTAGGGGTGAAGTTCAATAGTTGCCTCCAAAGGAAAAAGGACATTCCAGAATATGAATAATTGTTCTACAAAAAATTATTCATAATCGCCATCGTTCATCATAAATTCATTTACCTTAACCAGAGCTGAAGTTTTCCCCACCAGCCAGTATTGATACTGACTTTCCAAGGTATTTGGTTGTTTCTGATAAGCAGCATTAAATTCATTAATACAACTGGATCATAAGGCAAGGAGAGACTAAATTCAAAATAGAGTAACATACATATAGTCCAGGAGACTTTTGTGTGTGTGTTCCTAAGCAAGGCACAGAGGATATGAAGTTATTGCTCTTGCCCTCTCTCTATTGGAGAAATCACCCTTGGAGCACAATACCCCACAGAAAAAGATGAAAAACTGAAGATTCAGAAATGTGTACCCTGAAATTATTTTTGGCAATTATTTTACTGGGTCATTAAGAAGGAGAGTGATAGAAAATGGTTCCATTTTTACATGGAGATCACTATGAGCTTCAATGCCAAAAAATAACTTTTCAGGCCTTCAAATGTAGTCTTTATGGTCTTCTTTTTCTCTTATTTGTCAACAAAATTGCTTTATATAATTCACTTACTTCCTCTGACTTTAAACACAACTCTTCTGCTGTCATTGAAAGAATATCTAATGATTTTTCCTCCTAAAAGCAAACTCCAGCTGAAGAATGATAATTACATGCTACAGACACATGGATTAAAAACCCATAAGGAGCATTTTCATATAAACACGTATGGCACTTTCTTATACATTTTCATAGAAGAATTTTTAAGTGCATTAATTTTTTTTTTATCAAATAGAATCATTTAGATGCCATTAAGAGTTCCTTGGCTTGCAATGAAATTACAAAAAACTCCACACTTTTCACAATGAGTAACCTAAAATATCCCAAATACATTTTTCAGTGGTTTTAAAGTGGTGAAAGCTATGCCTGAGTCACCTGCAGTAGAGGTGAGGTGAAAAAGAAAACGAAGACCATGCTAATTTTGGCAGCAGTCAATGGTTTTGTGTGAGTTGTTTATAACTCCCAGATTTTTTTTGAGAGGTCCTGTTAAACTGGACTTGTGCCCCATCCATGCTGGGGATTGGCCTCACAGCTGCATTTTCCCTCTGAACACTGGTTTCAAAAAACTCTGAAGGTTTCTGCCTTCCCAAGACACCTGCCAGTCAGGATCAGCATGAGAGGCTCAGTTATTGACTCCAGTGAAACCAGGATTTCACCTACTGTCCCCAAGTTTTAAACTGTTCAGAGCATTCACCTCAGTGTGGCCAAGGAAACATCTGGAAAGGCAGAATGAAACATCTGGATGTGCTCAGCTTGATTGACACCAGTACACCCACTGGCCTTCAGCAATTACAGCTCCAAAGGAAACCAGCAGAACTGGCAGCAGATGGGTAAGCTTGTAAGCAAATATAAAAGTTAAATATAAAATATAAATATTTCTTCCTGGCATGAGCTAAGGGCTGACAAAATCAGCTGTATGGGAGTTGCCTTTCCTTTGACAGAAAACATTGCTAAACTCTGATTCTAAATATGAGGAAATGCCTGGGCACTTGCAAAGGATCTAAGAACTTTACTATGACAAATTCTAAGAGCCCTTTCAAAGATTTCAGAGCACTTTCATGCACAAGCAAAAATAAAGTGAAACAGCTTCAAGGTAAAAAGAAACATGTGTTAAAGCCAAAAGAGTTTATATCAGCCACAGAGCTTTGAAATCACACACTGCATCCCTACTTCTCTTTAGTGGAAAAGGCAGGAACAAACCTATAAATAAATAAATATATAAATAAATAAATTATAGATATCCTTTTAATTTTTTCAATTAAAAAAATCAGATATTTTACAAAAAAGAGAGGAGGTAGACACCACAAATATACAAATACAGCAGATAAATATGAGGAAGGGTTTGACAAGGAGCTGTAGCTAGAAGAGATTGGTGTCCTCTTAGTTGTCTGCAAAGGAAAACACCAGCTTTGAACTGAGAGCCAAGCTACCCTCTCTCAAAAATTATGCTAATACCTGGTGTTCATAGGAAAATGGATTATTTAGTTAATTTTTCCCCTTGCAACTTTTTTTTTAAAAATAAATCTTTGGTGATTCTAACTGGGTTCTAGCAAGGCTTACTGAACACCTGAATATCATATTGTAAATCAAGTTAATATTTTTAATTTTGTTAAACAGCTCTATCTGGGCAATCAGGTGGAAAGTAAACTGTCTGTCCCAACACTCCAAGAGCCAAAATATGTCAGGAAAAATACACTGAAGAAAGAAAAAGGAAGTAGGTATGATAAGAAAAAAATATTTTGGGGGGGAAACAAATAAAAGATTAAGAGTGAAAAGAATGCAGATAAAAGGAAATGCATGCAGAAAATTTAGAAAGAATGCAAATTAGTAAAAATCAAGATGTGACAAGATAAATAATTAGAATAACAACATTTTAATGAGTCCCTAACTGCCTGTGATGAGTAACCAACAAATTGCAGGGCTCAGTAGAACTCTGCATCCCTTCTTGGCAATATTAAATTCTTCCTGCAATGCAGCTATGGGGTATTTGCAGCATCTTTTAAAGTAGTATGCCTTAGTATTTAAATTTGTGAAAAAGGAACAAAGTACTTGTTTGCTTATTAAAGATAACTCAGAGTAACTAAAGAGGACATAAGGCTCATTGTCTTTAAATTAAAATTCTGTATATATACGTGTATGGAGAATTAACATATAGAGCACATAAACCCTCTAATAAATTCTATATTGCAAGAAGATACAAAAGTTACAAGCTCAATTAATACTTATTCAAATATTTGTTTAGTTGACCATAGATAGAAAAGTATCAGAACAACATCTTTATACATATTACTTTAAGAACTGGTGCCAAAATGAAATTTCTCCATAAAAACATCAGGCCCATTAATTTTTGAAAGTCCTTCTTTGTAACCAAACAGCAAACAGCTACTGTAAATACCTTTACAATTGTGCTTTTTATGCAGATCAATACAAATAATACTGTTTAACCAAAATTCCCTGACACTCAACCTTCATATCTGTGTTGACAAGATTCTCCAATGGTTTGTTACCATACAAAAGAGTGGGACAAATTACTTATTTATATATACAAAACATGCTTATAAAGGCCAGCTGCAGGTATTTTTTGGAAAGTGCATTTTAATAAGGTCCTATTCAGTGAGGGAACAAATGGAGAAAAAGTAGTTTGCACTACAGAGTTTAGTGCAGGAGCTTTCTCTTTTTCTAACAACGAAATCAATCATTTGTCCAGACTGTGGGGAGTCAGAGTTAGTTACTGAAAAGAGCTCCATATATAAACAAGTCAATAACTCATTGTGTGTTATTGTTGGACTGAAGAAGTCTGCTTTCAAAAAGCTGCCCCTGCTTCTCTGAGAATGAATGTCACTGTATTCAGAGAGGGAGAGAGGGCTCTTTTGTTTCTAGCTCTTGCTCACTGCCATTTATGTATGGGAAAAGGGATGCTGGAGCTGGTTGTCCCAGGAAAGCCACACCATCACCTCCACACAGCCCTGCCCTGCACTCTGCTTTTTTTTTTTTTTAGATGGAACTTCTGGCACAGAATTCACACCCTGAGACCACTGGGAATGTTTGTAAATACTGCTTGCATTTTACAAAGATAAAGTGGCCAAAGAGTGGAGGAAATAACATAATTGAGCACTTTATTTTGGAAGGAACAGCACTCTAAATATAATTAGCCCTAAGGTTCTCTGAGTAAATATCAGTTCAGGAACTCACTAAATATCAGTTTAGGAACTCAAGAGCACATAAGTGAACTTTCAGGTGTCTTTGTACTATTTCATGCTTCTTCTTCAAAAGAGAATAAACCCATAGTTGCTGAATCATCAGAATTCAAATGTAAAAAAAAAAAAGAAATTAAGTGTTATTTTTGTTTGCCTAGCTAAGCTTAGGGTGAGAACCTTTATCCTCCAGCCCAATCAGTTAAAATAATTTCTGACCTTTGAGATTTAGCAATAAAAATTGGAGGCCCTGCAAAAAATATCATTCCACAAGGGAACTCAAGGGAGTCATATTCATATCTGTTAGGCTATTCAGTGTTTTAAAGAACATTCCTAGTCTAGGTTGGACTCTTCTTAAAAACCACAAGCTTCACTAATTTTAAAGTAATTCCATTTTGATTTAAAAACAAGACTCAATGTATTCTTTACACTGACACAGAAATCAAAATTTCTTTTCTCTTGAGCCCAGTAAAAGCAGAGAAAAAAGCCACAATCTTTGCATCATCCCGTGGAATTAGGACAGGCTCACACAGGAAATAAGCTCCATCCTTGTCTCAAAATATTTCCCACCCTTCCTTAGACTACAGAGCATTTCCTAAGTACTGAAGAAATTAAGAAGAAACATCAACATTTTCCCACCAAAACATCATGATGAACATTCAATAGATTTTAGGAGGTGGGTCGATAGGGAGAGCCCAACAGGAAAAGCTCACCAATAAAGTTCCAGAGTGGAAAATCATGATTGCACAGTCAAATCCCAATATTGCACAGATTTGCAGCTCACAGCTGATCTGCCCTCTGCAAACCAGCCTGGCTCTGCTGACACCACTGCACTCTGGATTTTGGGAATTCCCTGCTCTCCAGTTATGTCTCTCTTGCCTTGGAGCCTCTGTGGGGCTGCAGGTTCAGGTGGAACACACTGTAAACTCACTGGTGGTTTGAAAATTGTAATTTCTAGTAGATTTTATCTACTGAAATCTATCTAGCTATCAGAATAAACTACATTTCTAGGTGTTCCTTTTCTCTCTTATAGAATAATGAAATTCTGGATACAAGGGAAAGCAGGCAACCTCCTGGGAGAAAATAATCCCTGAGGAACTCAGAGAAGATGCAGGAAGTGAATCTTCTAGAAGTAACAGCTACTAAAATTGAGGGTGAATTTAACAGCTTTGTTAAAAGCCAGACTCATTATAGTTCTTCTGAGTAAAACCATGGAGATTGGACTTAAGCATTTAATCCCAAATACACCACACTGCAGAAAGAATTTCTGTTTTCCTTTTTTCACAGCTGTGGAGGCCAATTGGCAACCATATAACCATATAACCATATAAGCATTTATGTCCTAGAAGATTTTCAAACATGCCAGTTTGGCAAAAAAAAGAATCTTGTAAACTGGAGGGAAAAGATAGAAGCTGGCTGAATTAAAAAGGAATTAGTAAGTGCATGTTGCTTTACTATTCCTGGAGTCATGCAAAGTCTGAACTTTTAAGTTCAATGACAAAAAAGTAATTAATGAATAACAACTTATAAGATATTTCAGAAGGAAATGTCTTGCATAATTAAGTGAAATAATTGTATTTAATGATGTTGTTAAGCAATACTGGAAAAAAATACATAAACTCCATAATACAAGATACAAAGATATTAGGAAATATACATACATAGATATTTGGATATTTAGATACATAAATATTTGGGGGGAGGAAAAAAGACTGGGGCAGAACTTTAAAAAATATGTTTGAGTGGGAAAGATACTAATTGCCATTAAAGATATTTCAGATAGGAAACCTGCCTGATGTGAATAGTTTCCTTTATGAAAATGATAAAACATTTCAGTTATACAAACATTCTAAGTGCTGCCTCTTAATACTATCAATTCTCATTGCAGAGAAAAATTCAGATTAGGATTCCCCCATGAACAACAATATGAGACTATTTCCTTATTACAAAAAAAAAAAATGCAAAGAAGGTAAAGAAAAGGCTAAAAATTAGGTATTAGGCAGAGAGAATCTGATTGTTCAAGCACATAGCAATTAGTAAGGAATCAGTGTCCCTTCTCTCTCTTGTTTCACCAAGAAAATGGACACTGTCTCACTCAAAGACTTTCTCAGGTAAATCAAGCACCAAAGGCAATGAATGATAATCATATACAGGACTGAGAGAGATTTAAATGAAGCAAGAAGTCCTTGAGTCAAGTCAGAGATAATTTCATGGCCAAAGACTTCTAGCTTGCTCTGCATGAGAATGTCTTTTACAAATACAAATATTTTCACTTGAATAATTCAAACCCAGATAATGCTTCAGAAACTTATGATGGTGGTGAGGGAAAAAAAAAAAATCAGAAAATCAGTGGGTTTAATTTCTGTATTCACAAGTAGCCTACTGCTCTAAACTAGAAATTTCTTACAAAAAAAAAATTAAATTGTTGAGGTTTTTTTCTCGTCATGAATCAACTTGTTGATTTGACGCATTTTATTTTTCATAACACAGAAAATTACAGAATTACTTCATTCAGAAATGGAAAAACCAATGGAAAACCAATAAAAGGCAAACCTTGCACCTCAGGGTGCAGCACCCTCACCTGCAGACACCAGGAGGAAACTCCAGCTCCGAGGTGCCCCACAGGGAGCATCCTCTGTTGGGTAATTACCTGTTACAGGTAATTAGCTTGTCATCATTTGAATATGCATTAAATTAATTTGTCTTTTTCCTGTGTCACTTCTTTCAGCATCCACAAATAAAAACTTTGAAGCATCCTAGGCTATTATTATCATCAGCCTTTTAATCTTATATTTGTTTGAAACAAAACTCCCAGAAAGGGACAATTCCCTTTATTCTTCTCTATTTATTATTATTATTATTATTATTATTATTATTATTTTCTGCATTAGCTACAATTTCTATTTCATCTATTATGTGATCAAATAATTAAATAATAATATTTATTTTATGTTCAGTTTCTTGGCATTACACAGAAATACATTTTTTGATAATATTTTAAAGCATGCAGGAATATCACAATCCATCATTTTCACGAGTGGGTCTGTGAAATTCTGCCACTAAATTACCTGGGATGGCCATTAATCCCTGGCATTACCATTAAAAATCTAGAAATAACCTCAGGTAAAGCTGGAAAAATCCTATTGCATGGAAGAAAACTGGCTTTGAAGTTAGAGAAATGGGAAAAGAAAAAGTGTTTACTTTTACTTTTGTCAATATTCCCTTTTGTTTACAAAACTGTATGAATTGAATCTAAAAATTCCTTCTGGATTCTGTCACGTTTGCCTGCAAAATAATAGGAGCAATCTAATGGATGCAGCTGTTAATATGGGAAGGCACAGACTGATTTTGTGTCTGAATGAGAGCAAGAAGATAACAGCCTTTAAACATTTAGTGTTTCTAGGACCCCATGAATGTTTGTACACAACTTTGAGACGACGGATTCTATTAAAATTCATTATACCACCAGAATTTAAAAAAAAAAAACAAAACAAAACACCAAAAAACACCAAAACTTTTTCTCTTAGCTATTAGCTGGCTTTATCTTGCCAGTCCTCAGGCTGACCCAGTGTGCGGAGCTGCGAGCTGGCAGCTGTGATTGCAGTACAGATTTCACACAGTGTAATTACTGCAGTGACACCAGGACTGAGAGGCACAAAGAAAAAAAGGGGCCCTACAGGTTATTAGCACTAAACACTGGCAGAAATCAAACGCAGAGTCAATGCGTAATTTCGGGGCCTATCAAGCCTCATCAGGAACAGCAGGGAGGAAAGTGCTTCACTTCATCATCTCACTCTCTGACTTTTGTTGAAAATTACAGTAATTAAAAAAGAGCTAAGTACTTCTCAGGCAAGGGGTCTTTTCTTTACCCATCACCTTTTAGTTGGCTGCTGATTTTGTGTGACCTTTTTCCTGGCTCCGTCTATGGCAGTCAACACAGATCTTTGTTGAATAGCTCTCTAAAACCTAATTACTATCTGCTGGGTGATTCAGTATTGATCAGAAAAGGTGGCACAGCAAAATAAGAGTACCAGCACTGTGGCCCCAGCAATCGAAAAGTAATTCTAGCCCCATAGAAACGTCCCTTCCATCCCACTTATTAGAAGCAGCTGTGATGTTGCCAAATCGATACACAACATTGAATTGCTTCTTTGACTAAAAAGCTCTTTTTTTTTTTTCCCCCCAGAACTCTGGCACAATCAGTGGCCTCTGACTTCAAAGGACTGTGCCCTAATGCTGTATTTGAGTGAATAAATTCCCCGTTGGCAAATATTTCTCGGATCTGAGGGGTAAGATTCAAAATTTTTATTTTTATGTGGGCATTGTAAATTCCCCTCTCTGCAGCATAAAATATTGCTCCCAGTTTTTTTGCAAGACTGAAAACACAAAATTTCTATCCAGTCTCTCTAAATCAAAATGGTTAGTTATTTAGAGTCTAAAAGCAAAAAAGTGATAAATTGTCTTTACATTCTTTGCAAGACAAAGCCTTACTGAAATACCAAACCAAATTTTTAGAAATAATCATACAAATATCAATTACAAGGTTCTTATCAAACCATAACCTAACTTTTGGAGTTATTACATTTTACTCTGAAGAAAACCCAACTCCATTTGAGGAGTGATTCCATAACTAATATTCAGTGAAACTATATGTTTATATACGTTCTGCACATTTTCCAAACATGTTTTTCTGGATGATGGAACTGCAAATATTTACATAATGTCAAACTTCAAACATATTCCAAAACTTCAAATCAAGGCTGTTAATAAATATGTATTTTGATGAGTTAGAAGCTATGCACTAGGAAATAAATGATACAGTTATATATCAGTTATATATGCATAACCCTTTGCCATAATGTAGGTGGTTCCATGCAGAGAGAAATTGATCCTCGTGTAGAGGCAGCACATGTAGTGTGAATTTCTTCACAAGGAGCTTCCCATGGAACAGACTTGGCTTTCAAGTGCTGTCTGGGTGTTCTGAAAAATATTTCTCCCACATCACCCCAGTGCTGTTTTCTAAATAGAAATATATGAGATATTACTTCATTTAATTTACTTTACAGGCTTTTGAGTGAATTTATCAAAATACATCTAGTTTTGCCTGTGTGAAATATGTAAAAAAATAAATTATTGCATGAAATAGAAAATATTGTCATGAATATTCAAATCATAACTTAACTTTTGGAGTTACTACATTTTTCTCTGAAGAAAATCCAACTCCATTTGAGGAGAGATTCCATAACTAATATTCAGTGAGTATGACTTGCCAGTGATGGGTTAATGACTGAACTCAGTGATCTAAATGATTCTGTGGTTAGAAACTCTTGGACAAGATGCCATATAAAACAGTGCAGAATACAGCAGGAAAAACAGAAAAAAACTGATGGAAATTATTGTCATTACATTGGTGTGAAGTAAGTGCCTTAGACATGAAAGCTCAGGTGTATTGTCAATTGTCTGAACAGCATGCAAGCATAAAATATGAAATAAAAGGATGATTGACTTGAAAGAGTGCAAAAGCATTAGAAGAAAGAGAGGAAAACTGAAACTGAGGGCCTGTGATGTTATGCATCTTTTCTGAGGAGACTAAAGCAAAAATGTTTCATTAAACAAATGTGGGTTTAGATAGGGTGTGAAGGAGAGAGAGAGAAAAAAGGCTCCCAAACAGCAAAGGTGTGTTGTTCAAACAGGTCTGGCCTTTGGCAGGATCTTCCATTTGTCAGGGCAGCCACAGTGGTGAAGGCAGAAATGAAAACAGCACAGCTGTAAATGTGTAAATGCTGTAGAGTGAGGGTGTGAGCTTTGGAAAGCCAATACTTTTTTCATTAGATGAAATTAAACAAGATGACATAGAAATAAATGAACAAGTATTAACTTAGAATAAGGCAGTACTTGCTCCTGTAATGTGGGACACTTTGTCTAACTCATGGGCAGTAAAATCCTCTGCTTCCTGTGAGTTAATGCCAAAATTTTTGGTCCTTCAGTCCTAGTTTAGCCTAAAAGATAAACTAATTTCTCTGTTGTCATCTTGAATCACTTCATGAAAATGCATCATTGCTTTCATGCTCTCTTCAGGTTTTGGGGTTAGGTTTTTTTGTCTTTGGGGGATTTGGGCATTTTTGTTTGGGTTTTGGTGGGGTTTTTTTTTTGTAGTTTGTTGTTGTTCTTTTTTTGTGCTTGTTTAAATGGCTGAAAAAATAATCATCCCAGAATGTAATGGACACAAAAGACCTCAGGTTCCACCACTGAAACAAATGGGAGAGGAAGGCAGGAAGTGCTGGCAGTTAACATAATCACCAGGTGTTCTGCAGTTGTGGAAATATCTGTAATTCCAGTTTCAAAGATCTCAATATTCTTCCTTTGCTTCTCTCCTAGCACCACTTTGAAAAAGAGGTTAGAACATGATTTTGATTTTATATTTTGTGACACTGAAGATATGGTTTTATCATGGACAAAGTTTTATCTTTGAATAGAATAAGAAGCATATGTATATTTTTCACAGGCAAAATGTAGCATACTCTTGGGTACACATTTTCATTTCCAGCATTTATATGACTCAAAAAATAAGATGTTCTGGGTTGGAACTCAGGCTGGACTGAGCTGGGTAAAACTTTTTATGAGAGAAATTCTGAACCCTGCAGAGACATTTGCATAAATAAGAGGATTTCAGACAATTAGGTCAATAACTCAGCTGAATGGGGCAGCCAATGCTCCAAATGCCTGCCAGCAGCAGAACTGTTGCTGAGCTCTCCATTCTGAGAACTAAATTTAGGATTGGGCTGGTTTAGGTTGTCCTCTCACTAAGCTGCCCTAGACCCCTTCCCCCCAGCAATCTCATCTGAGCTTCTAAGTATAAACTGTGTTTAAAATTACTTATGTTCAGTATGTTCAGTGAAGATTTCCACTTATGGTGTCTGGCAAACTCTTAAACTGTCCCTGGTAATAAAACTGGAACATGAGATGCCAGACTCTGCCTATCCAGGCCCTCATAGAGCTCAGTGACTTGTATTGTGATTTTTCCTCTTATTCTTTTCTTATCCTGGCAAAATGTCCACGTGCTGGTTTCATGGCCACCAAGAGTAGGTGGACTTAAACATGTGTGTGAGTAATACCTTCTTCTGAAAAACACTTTGGTGGTTTTAAAAGACTTTTTAAGTCCTTTTAAAGACTTTCCATGGCACAAGACATCTCAGCTCTGACAATTTTTGTCATGACAAAAACCTGCCTGACATGGTTATAGACATAGTATTTAACGTGACATATTATAAAGGCTCTCATAATAAAAAAAAAGTGATAATGAATACAGGGAAAATACTAACCAACTTCTGAATGCTAATTTTTGGCATAAAGATTTACTTCATTTCTGTAGCAAGAAAAGCCATGTAAGCTGTACATATGATAATTTTCAAGGATATAAAAATCAAATCCTATTTTACTTCTAATGCACATTCTTCTAGGCCATCTGTGTATATCCAGGGTTTCCAAATGTTCCCTTGCTCATGATTGGCTCTACTTCTTATCAATCTGTGTTTCTTTTACATGCAAAGATCCATTCCATAACTCCAGGACTGTGGTCTCTCAAATCACTCACTGCAAGCATTATTCATCCCAAAGTAACACTGGGTGTGGGTGGGGTTTTTTGTTTTATTGTTTTAATAAGAACTGCTTTCAAGATCTCTTTCACAAGAGCACAGCACAAAGACTCAGGACCATCCTCCACAGATTTAATTGACAACTCCAAAGCTAGAGAATCACAAGCAGTGCAAGGTAAGTGCCAGATTTATGGGCCAAACACATGGAATGCTCTACAAACAGTGGAATGTTCCATGCACAAACTGTGAAATCTGAATAACAGCTCATATAGGTAGAGAAGAAAGAAGAAAATAAAAGCAACTTCGTAGTAGAAAAAAGAAGACAGTTAAAGGATTAAGGAATGCAGAATAAGCAAAGGAAACTATGACAGAAATTATTAAAGACAAAACTGGAATAGATAAGAACAAAAGAAAGAAGAGCAGAAACTGAATGGCACCAAACATTTAGGAAACAGGAGAGAGAAAGAAAAATAAGGCTCAGATGATATCAGGGACTCAGCAAGGCCAGGGGGTGGACACTTAATCAAACACTGAGATGGAGGAAGCCAGAAAGTCACAGTCACCTCAGAAAATCCAGACTCTCTCCAGAATATCTGAGATAGAGCTGATTAATATCTTGCCATTCCCAACAGAACCCATACAGCTTCCCAGACAAGTAGGGGAACTGAAGAGTTGTGGTTGGATGGGATGAGCAGGACTGGAATAAATATTTGTCAGAAGTCAATGACATTACAGTCAGTACCTGAAAAATATCTTATTTCATCCTCATGATTCTGCTAGCATTTAGCAATACATTTAACAATACATTTAATTACTTTGAAAGACTTAATTATAAGTGAGGTTCCCAAAGATCAATGATCTTTCTTATTCTAGCTGTTGAATATGTCATTATTTTCTCTAGATTTGGCTACCTCTGAAGTTTTAGTGTAAAAAGTGGTTTTACAGACTTTAAAATGTTCTTAAGAATGTGAAATTCTGCATGTTCTTAGAGCTCACAAAAGTAAAACTCAGCTGTTATCTCATGCATTGTGTCTGAGCACTTCCACCTTTAGGGCAGTTCCAGAAGTAAAAGCTCTTGATGGCCAGACAAATATTAGAGATCAAAGATTTTAAAAACATTGAAATCTGTTATTAGTACCATAACAAATTCTCTGTCTGGTTCCATTTTTAGCAGGATGCTTCTCAAAGAGTAGAAATCAAACAAGTTTTTATGCCTTGGCTCTCCTCAGCACAGAATTTACATCAGAACTACCTTGAATATTTGCATTAAATCCACAGGTCACCCTGGATACCTCAGGCTCTTTTGAGCCTTGACTGCTTTGAGTGTCTCTTGTTTTTGTATAGCTCAAAGAGGGCAAAAAAGACATTCTCAGAGAGAAAAAGCCTAATTTGGTCCTGGATGGTGACCTGTATATCCTGAATTATGCTGAGGAAGGACTTTCATTAGTACATATGCACACACATACATACAAATATGTAAATTCAAGTCAGAAAAGCTGCAACAGGGAGCATCTTTAAAAAGGAATAAATCTCTTTAAACCTCTTTAAGATGACACAAAGACATCTCTTTAAATTTTTAAAAGTCAGTCAAGAATTTAAGTAAAGAACACATTGGTCCTGATTTACCAACAAAATGGGCATCCAAAGAGCTGCTCTGTATTGCACTGGAAGCTCTTTTGTGCTTCCTCATTAAATTAAAGGCATTTCTCCTTGTCCATGCTCAGAGCTTTGAGATAGTACAGAACTAACTACAATTAAGTCAATTAGGTCTGAGATTTTGAAGTTATTTTCAAAAGATATTTATTTTACGTGTTCAAATGAAAACAAAGCAAAACAAATCTTAGGTTTTACCCCTTTGTGGTTTTTCAGTTTTTGAAAGACACAAAACTGAAATAAAACAAAAATAAACCTCTGTCTACACACACGTGCATGGTTTGAAGACAATTCCTCTCTCAAATAAAAATATAAAATAAACAGATTTTTTAGCAGTTGCTGTAGAATTTTTCTTACCTGGAAAAGCAGAGAGGGATTGATCAAACCCTCTTCCTCAAGACACCAATTTCAGTGTAATGCACATAGGTTTTGAAGACCTGGTCTACCTGGTCATTTATAACACTCATTTCCAGGTTCTTGCAGACTTTGTTTTTTTTTTCTCAGACAGTGATTTTATTTCTCTAGTCAAATCACCCAGGAATATTGCTTGCTGCTTCTGTTTCAGTATTAAATGCTCCCAATGCTAAAATTTGGCATGTTTTTGTAAATACTTCTGAAAAGGGAGGAACCTGCAGATAACTGAACACAGCTAAATGGTAACAGCAGGGATAAAAGAAGAAAAAGCCATTAGTGAATTCATTAATTTTTACCTTTGGCATTCAGTGCTTCTGATTAATGGCTTTCCTGTAGGTTGCCATTTTCCTCCCAGATATTAACATGCAAAATATGTGGCATATTAGAATAAAGTGTTATTACTGCTTCTGTGTGTCCAAAATCCATGAGATATCAGGGATTAAGCTGAATGAAGACAAATAAAATAGTTGGGTTTTTTGCATACATTGCCTGTTGTGAAGAAGGCAGAACCACAGCAAGCTTGCACCTCTAAAATTTAAATTTAGAGACAAGGAAATGGTAGGAAACTGGAATTGGTCACCTCAGGGAAGAGGAGGCTCAGGGTCAGTTTATTAATAATGCAAAACCATCCCCTCTAGACATTTGCTCCTCCTTTTTGTAGCTTGGTTCTCAGTTCAAAGCTGCTGTTTTCCTTTACAGACAACTAAGAGGACACCAATCTCTTCTAGCCACAGCTCCTTGTCAAACCCTTCCTCATATTTATCTGCTGTTTTTGTATATTTGTGGTCTCTACCTCCTCTCCTTTTTTTTTATATCTGATTTTTTTAAATTGAAAAAATTAAAAGGATATCTTCTTCTCCCATTATTTTGTTCTCCTATGGCCAATTAATTAAACCTCTTTCATTTCTGAGGTTGAAATTTCTGACCATTTTTTGAGCTAATCTCCCCAAACTGAAGTTACAGTTCTGTAATTTACAAGTCTGTCTATCCATACTTCAACTTTTTTTTTTTTTCCCTGAAAATATTCTATTTCTTCCATCATAAAGAACCTAATACTGGCACAATCCATTCTCTCCTGGTTTTCCTCACAGTCACACTCTTTGCAATGATTATCTGAAATGCCAATTTCTTTTCATTTTAGACTCTGTCCTCTCCTTTAATGAGATAAGGGACTGGGAAATGTTGCTCCAGTCTACAATCAACTTTACTTGACTAATTGTCAGTCTTACTATTTAATATTCATCCTCCTCCCTCTGCTGCTTGATTTTAGTATTGAAATTCTTCTTCAAAGTTTCATATTCACTCATTTTTAATTTCCCCAGCCAAAACTACCAAGTCCTTTCAGACTGTCTGGAGGGTGAAATCTATTCTTACATCTCTAGATCAGATGTGAGGCTCCCATAGCCATTCTGTTGTTCCCTCACAGTGCATTTTTCTCCATCTTTTCTCCAATGCAAATGGAATATGAGGAGTCTTAGGGTATCTTACTTAATTCAGTCATATTTCGTATATTTTACATATATTGAGTACATTTAATACATAATATTTTTATATCTTATATCTGTGTATGATATTGTATATCTTCTATAAAGTATTGATATTAGTTAACACTTTTAACTGCTCCAAAGTTTCCTCATTTTCAGGGTACCTTCCTTCTCCCTTTTCTTTCCTGCTCTTCTCCATACACCAAAATGAAAAGTGAAGTTGGCATGCCTGACATCTTCTGCTGTATCAATTTAATAATTAAAGGAAGGCTAAGGAAGAGGATAAAGAATTCAGACAAAAAAAAACTTGTGATGTGCCTATAGCCAAGAAGGATTCTTCACAATTGAAGAATTACAAACACAGACCCACAAACCTGCCTGTGCCTGAAATGGTGGCTCCAATTCAGAATGCCAAAACCATGAAGTGACAAAGGAACAGAAATGAGAATGTCCAGTTCAGTGTCCTCTAGTCTCCAATGTGCTGAGATATTTTTTTTTAATTCTGGTATTATTATTCTGAAAGCAAAATATTCAGAGCTAAGATGGTTAAAACCAACAACAAACTTCTAAACCATGCAAAATGTTAACCATAAGAATACAAGTGTTTTATTTTCTACCAGGCAAGCAGTGTAGATAAATCTAGGTAGCAGCACCTTTCCCTTGAAGGTTAGCTAGGCATTAATTATATACATTAAAGGAATAACTTTACATAATAGAGCCAGAACAGAATTGCATATTTGTAGTGTAAAATTATTTCAGTCTAAAGGTAAACTGATGCAATTCTGGTTTTTTTTATCATTTAGGGTAAGACACCACAGAAAAGTTTGCAAAAAGGGAAATAAGACTGATGCAGCCTGTATACTTTTGTCTCCAACTTCAGTAAAACACTTTCCCCTTTTCAGCATGCCTGGAAGTTAGCAGCAGTATAGGCAGGGAATAGAGAATGTCACATGGCAGATACTAATTGTTACGATTAAGGTCTAACAAGCAGGATTCCCTGCTGCTCCGAGAATGTCTCTGACTTTTGATCCTGACATCTGTGTCTTACAAGAATTTCAGTCTGCTCTGACATTCCTTCTGATGTTGATCCAGGAATTAATGGATTGTGAAAAAGCTGGCAGGATATCATTTAAAAAATAGAATTCTTGGTGTACAACTGATGAAAAGGTATCAGAATTCACATACTTTGTGGCTGATACCAATACATTGTGCCTATATGCATGTGTTTCATATGAAGCAGAGACTCAAAATAGAGGGCAGAAAACAAGATTTAGAAGGAAGCAAGAGCTTCCTGCTATGCTCATTTCTGGAGCTGCTGCTGTGCATCTTCAGCATGTTACCAGATGAAAATTATCAATGATTTGGTCAAATTCTTTGTCTAGGGGATTCCATTGTTTAAATTCCATACCATCAAAATTAATCACAATATTATGATTAATTCTGATATAATTGAAAACTTTAATAGGATGCTTTCCAGTGGACAGCATTAAGGAAATCAGAATTAATTTTGAAAGAAGTTTCAGCAGAGGCAGCCATAAGAATGTTTAGAGCATGACATGTATTGTGTGACCACCTTCACCCCATTTCACTTTGGACCTATATTTAAGCTGGTTTGTGCTACAATACTTTCAGCTTTAGAGGGCCTATGAGGAAAAAAAAAAACAAAAAACAAAAAACCAAACCAAATCAAACCAAACCAAAAACTTTAAAAGATTTAATACCAAAAGTTAAACTGACATTCTTGTCTGGGTGTGTTTAAGACTGAAGAAATACATGCAGAATGGAAATTTTACACATCAGAGAATACTGCCTTGTGTTTCATGGCTCTGGATAATTACTAGATGCCAGTGGATAACTTAAACATAGCTTAGTTGACATTAGCTGACATTAATGTGTGACAGGCAGCTTTGCAGAGTGTATTTAGCAATCTTAAATGAAAAAGTTGAATGATGTTTAAAAAAACAAAACATAAAAATAAAATTCAGGATTATCAAAACAGGAAAGAAGCCATGCCCTCCTTAAAGTAAATCAAAAAGTGTTTCTCAGTGTGCAATAAAAAGACATGAAAGGAACTATAAAAGAATTCAACAAGTTAAAAAGGAATTAAATTCACTTGTCAATTAATGTCAATTATAACTAGCTAAAATTAAGACTATGGTTTAACCATCTCCTCAAACAAGTCAACCAAATTTCAAATCAAGCACTGACTTTGTCTGTCATTGTTTATCAAGTTAAGTTTCTGGCATTGGCATCTATATTTCAGTGGTTTAGGGGTTTTAACAAAATTTCTTGACACCCAAAGGCATAGGATATTTTGACACAAGTCCAGACCAAATTCTATTCATAAACAAAGAAAATTAATAAAATTAATAGTACAAATTACCTAGAGATATTTAGCCACTCATGCCCAATATATAAACATTGAAAGCACTTGTTTAAAGGAGCATGAAATTATCCAAAATAAGTAAGATATAATCAACATTTAAGAAGCCAACTTCTCTCAGATATTGGCAATCAATATGTGATAAAAGTTAATGACTTGCAAGTTGCACACCCCTTATCAGAGCTCATTCCAACTCTGCTGTTGTACAGCTGCACAGAACTTACAAAATTCTAAGGAGAACATCAGAATTCTATCAAGAGGCAAATAAACATTTTGAACATTTATAGCATTAATTGTACATCTAGAGAATCCTTTAAAGTTTTATTTAAATTATATGATTAAATACACCTTGTGAGTACTGTTTTGTTTTAAGGGAAATATCAATGCCTTTAAGCACTAATATTTTTATTGTTTCTATTTAGTGTTGTTTAAATTTACTCTTCTGTTTTTACTTCAGAGTTCTAAAATTCATTTAATAGGTAAAAGAGCAAATAGCACACAGATGAGGAATTTAAGAAACAAAAAGGCAAAAATCTAAAGTGAATAGTTAAAGAGAAGAGGCTGGATCACGTTTAAGATGGGGAAAAACAAAAGGCAAAGCTTGTAAAACCTGAAAAAGTAAGGTAGGGGTGTGAAAGTGTGATGTGTGACAGGTGGGGTAAAATGAGACAGTTGGGAGGAAAGAAATAAATTTGAAGAGCACAAATTAGACAAGACATTCATTTTAAGCCCTAGCAGGCTGGATCTCATCGTTGTCATCAGACAGGAAATGTCAGAGCTGGCACATTTGGTTTTTTATGCTTTTTACTTGTTTAAAAATAAAAAACCCAACAAAAAAACCTCTGTGCCTTATAATGCATAAAAAGTCTATTTGCTTTAAAGAAAAACACATCTCAATTTGTTCCCATTTTTTCTCCTACTCAATCTTTAACCAGCTTCAGCTCTATTATACTGGAAACTACAATAATGATAAGGTTTAATACTTCCATTATATTTTGAGTTATTTTATTCAATACCTGAATATGAGTCGAATTATTTAAAAATAACTAAACTTTGCACTTGTAACTACAGGTGGATTTCTGGAGGAGTTGAATGTTGTATAAAATAATATGCAGAAAAGGCTAGCTCACACATACAAACAAATCCTCTCTGTAAAGCTGAGAACTTTTGAAGGCACAGATATATCCCTTCCAAAATACATGACCAAAATAACCATGTCAAAAACAAGTACTTCACTTTGCATTCCAGTTGATGGAAAGTTGTTTTTTTTTTTAATATAGCTTTTAATAAATATCTACAAAGTATACTTGGAACCTGAAAATAATGACATTGTATAGAATAAGTTACCTTCTCTTTATATGACTTTATTATTTATTTAATTAGTGTGGGTTTTTCTGCCAAATAGAAATAAAAATCCCTGTGCACTGGAATAGAATCCCAAGGTTAAATTCAATTGAAGTAGAATACTGCCAGCAGGAAAGTGCATAGAATAACTGTAATTCTTAACAATTTGTTAACTTTAGAATGCTCTCTTTGTTTCATTTTAACCTGAAACTAGTCTTTGAACTTTTTAGTTTAAAATGTTTACCTCAGAATGATATATGACAAAAAAACTCTGTATTGAGAGAATGAACCCTACCTCCTGTACAGCTTAGATCTTTATAGAAGGCAACTCTAAACTCTTCTGTCACTTTTGTTCATAAATTAACAAATAAACAACGAGGTGTCGTTTGTTTAGAAGAGATAGCAAAACATTCAGCTAAAAATGTTCATTTTCCAACAATTTTTAATTCTCATTATCGCAGTTACATGATTCTAATGAAAATCAAATGGAAGGAATGTGGAAGCAAAGATTTGGGATTTTACACATGGAGGTAAGTGATGACATTGTTCTGCAAATCTTTTCTTGTGCCCTTGTCTTGAAAGGTTTTAAACATCACCAGGACCTTCAGTTATTGAACTTGTCTTGGATACACATTATAATTTGTATAATAATTTAATAATTTGTTATAATTTGTTAATAATTTGTATTCACCAAAAAAGTAACACAAGTAAGTTATACAAATCTATTATACTTTGTACATAGACGATGAATATATATATATTTATCACATTACATCAAAAAAAATTCAATAGAATTTAAAACAGAAAAATTTGAACCCTATTCAGTAATACATATGTGTGTGTGTATATATATATATATTATATAATATCATTCCAGACTGTGTAATTTCTATAGATGCACATGTGCTATCACATCCTGCTCTTCTCTCAAAGCTAATTAAAATAACTACTGTTACACTAGATTTCATAATTTTAAGATATTACACACTCCATTCTGGTTTATCATGAAACTTCCAATTTCATTTACCTCCCTTCAGATCACACAGTGTAAATACTTTACCTTATAATCTGGGAAATTTGAGTGGGATTAGTTGGATTCTTATCAAAAGCTTCCGTTCAGGCCATGGTCAAGCCATTTACTCTTCCTGTAAAATGCCTTTACTTGCCACATTACAAAATATTCCACAGTGAGATGCTTTAAATTTGGAATATTCAGATATTCGTCACTGCTTATTTTTTAAATGGTGGACTAACATAAATTTTTCTGGCATTTTTGAATTAAAAACAAACAGAAACCCACCAAAAAAAAACAAACAAAAAAACCCCACAAAAAACCAAAACAAACAAACAAAATACAAACAAGAAAAAAAAAAAAGTTTTGATTTATTCAGACTGAAGCAATCCCCAAACAAAAGCAAATCAAAAAACAAACCTAATGGGCACATATTTGAGAACAGGGCCTTAGAACTGCTGAATACACATAAAAAGCAATGGACTTTGAAGAGTTTCAACACATCTACAAATCAGTCTACTTAAAAGATGGAGAGAGTTGACACCAGAAGGTGCTTTTGAAGCATCTGGAAATGCTGAAGATGCTGAGGAGCTGTAGCTACAAGAGGCAATATTTATTGATAGACAGAACACTCAGGCCCATGAGCCTCCCATGAACTGAAAAATGGGAAATTCTTCCAGCTGGGTCAGGCAGCAAAACAGTGGAAGAATCATCTACAATCAGAATCATCAGAATAATATTTTTTGTTTCACATCCAGCTCTACAAAGCTTTCAGACTTTGGTGTATTATCTGGAGCTGTTGCATGGGATCCTTCCAAATGAAAAGGTCACAAATGGCTGGGGTGCCTGTGGTCTTGTCCAAGCCCCTTTGGTAAAACCATCTGATGAAGGGTTGGTTTCCTTTATCTTCTCTGTTAGAGGCTGCAGGAACTTGGCAGCAACTCCATCAGTGTGTTATCAATGTTATTCTCAGTAAATTCAAAACATAGCACTGCACCAGCTGCGAAGAAGAAATCCAGGAGAAAAGTGGAATGGCAATCCAAAAAGGACATGGAGTGTGTGCTCCCAAAATGAGAGCCTTGTGATCATTACTGATTTTGAGTTGTTCAGTGAGGATGGCGTGACCAAAGGTATAAACCCTTCCAAATATTTCTTCTTTCTGCTCTGCTATCTCCACTGTTACACCCTCACAACCCAAAGAAAGATTATTTTCATGGAAATATGATCTCCAGGCATTCACTGCCCACCCTGTTTGCAGCCCTGTGTGCTTTAACTGGGGAAGGGCAGTGTCCTAGGTTGCAATACAGGATGTGACCAAAAGTGTGTGTTCTGTCACCTTCTGCTGAAACCAGGTGGGGCAGTGACCCTTATCTCTGTGGGAGATATCCTCTGCTCATGGGCCAGCTGTTAAAAACCAGCTGGGGCAATCATCTTTATCTTTCCCACAGCCCATCCTCCCTCCAGGAGATCTCTCCTGTTCATGGCCATTGAGTCCCAGGGCATGGCTGATAAAATTCCATCATCCCATGGGAGATGCTCCAGCCAGGGGAGGAGCCAAACCTTTCCTACCCAGATAAAAACTGAGATTTGGAACACCAGAGCAGCCTTTCCCACTGGATCCCAGAGGAAAGCCAGACCTTTCCACATCATCCCTGGACCTTCAGAGGAAACTGCACCTTCTCCAGGAGCACTGCTCCAGCTGAACCACATCTGCCCCTGCAGGAGGATGCAGCCACCATGGAATGGCACTGCTGCCAACACCCTGCCTGACTGACGGGTGTCAGCTTGGATTCTGACTCTGGCAGTGCTTTGGGATTGTTCTTTGTAATACTGCATTTCTATTTTAATTTTCCCAGTAAAGAACTGTTATTCCTATTTCCCATATCTTTGTCTGAGAGCCCCTTATTTCAAAATTATAATAATTTGGAAGGAGGGGGTTTACATTCTCCCTTCCAAAGAGGGGCTCCTGCCTTTCTCAGCAGACACCTGTCCTCCAAACCAAGAGAGGCAGAGAGTGCAGGCAGCTCCAAAGCCCACGCTGCAATGGTCCCTGGGGAAGCACTGCCAGCTGGCAGGGGCTCCAGCAATGCAGGGGCCTGGGGCTATGTGGAAAATCAGAGAGCTGTAACCATCTCCCTGACAGCCCTAGAGTGCAACCAGACACACACAGGAGAATCCAGGTCTGTGTGTGCATGAGGGAGGTCAGGGTCTGTTCATTTTCTGAAAGATTCTGTCAGTACATTGAATGAGGTATGAGCCATGCCCAAGGTGAAAATGGTACAATGTTTAGCTTTTTGAGACCTCTGAGATGATCTGATGGTTGGAAAAAATCTGCTTCTTTCTCAGCAGATCTGAATGATTCAGAATCTGGTGGATTGAAGGATTTCTAGCCAGGCACACATTACTGATTTACTTTGCCTGGAGACAGAAGGGGGTAGAGCTTTTTAAACCTCAGCACCACTTCCTGCATTCACAGAGAGTGCAAATGCACCGCAGTTTAAAATGAGTACAAATTTGTCTTGAATTAACAAGATGAGGATTTGGACTTGTGGCAGCATCTTATAAAACCAACACATGTAATATATCTGAGAACTTGCAGAGGCTGTGAAGGGCCTTTCTCTGGGCACTCAGAGTGGAAGCCAAGGTAATGATTGTAAAACTCAGCCAGGACAGGAAACAGAGACCAGCAGTCACTGGGTATGATAATTCAGGGAAGGATCAGCTGCTACCGTGCCATGCTCCTGGACAAGAGAGTGCTTCTACCTTTCAGTGTCTCTTCTTGTCAGATTTTCCAGTAAAATGACTCATTCCCACCTCCTTACCTATAAAACTGTTTGATTCCTCTACCCCTTTCTGTCACCCTGGAGCTGTGGTGGCCACTCTTTCCCCTTCCAGTCCTGCACAGCTGACAAAGAGGACACACTCTCCAGAGCTACCTTTGGTTACTCTGAATTTCACAAGCAGCACTTAAGTACAACCAGAAGTTAACTCCTGGCAGCAAAATAGCTTCCATGTTAAGAAACCAAGTTAATATTTAGATTCTTTTCAGAACAGAAGGAAAAGAATGAAGGATCTTTCTAAAAATTGATGCCAACTGTAGTTAGAATGGACTAAGAACAGGTACATACATGAATAAGACCATTCAAGCATTGTAAAACTCCACTGACACTCTTATCAACAACAAAATATCATAATTTAGAATTAAATTTAAAATTAAAAATGCTTTAATGAGCAACACAATACATACTAACAAGATTTTGAGGATGACCATGTCATGGAAGGGTTAATGGCTCCAGTTATGGTAGAAATTTAAATATCATGGGGAGGCACCTCCTGACCCAGCCATCACTGAGAATTATGCAGATTCAAATGGGAGCCACACAGGCTTTGATTTCCCCCAAGGATTGATGAACAAGTACAAAATAATAGAAAGTGACAGGAAGCAGATGACTGAGGTCTAATTTAATGTCATTCTAAAAGACAATATACCTTAAATTGGCCTTAGGAAAATTATGGGTTACAAACAAGAGAAGAGAAACATGCACGTTTTTCATTTTAGTTCACTAATTTAAAAAGTAATCCTTTGAAGAAATGAACAGTGAAACAATAGTCATTTGGCAATGCAGGATTGCCAAACTTAAGTAGGCGTACTTTGTTTGCATAATTTGCAATTTAATGGTAAAGACTGTAATCTTAAGAGGAAAACTCTATTAAACAAAATAATGAAATGATCTGAAGAATTTTATGCAAATATTAATTTGGACTGCTATGAAGACAAAGAATTAATAGCTCTTAAATAGTAGGATAAAATGCTGTGAGGGTGTGCCTAGGAAAGGTTTGCTATTTTAGTAAAGAATCAGCTACACCTGCACTTATCTAGAAATCCATCTACTCTGTAAAGGTTTTTCTAAGAACTAAGCCAGAACATTTTGTTATTTTTAATTAGTAAGTTTCAGAAATGGCCCTCTACAATGCAAAGCTAAGCATAAGCTATACTTGAATCCAAATATTCCAGATTTCAGTACATGCTGTATGTAATACGAATTTGCATCATTTCACATTATAGAAGTTATAAATATCAGCAGCTGGATATTTGAAATAATCTGTTTTATACCATAGATATTTGAGACTGTTGTATAGAAACAGCCCTTTACACTTTTTTTTTTTACTTCAGAAATTATGCTATTTATCCTGCATAATTTTTTTTCAGTTCTGTAACATCAATGAGCAGAGATATCCCTACTCAGGCACTTGTTCAGGAGTGGCCTTAAAGTCCCCATAGATATTTCCTCAGCTAGTATTTAAACATGGGAAATTACTTTTGATAAACAAGCATTAAAACCAAATTTGTAATGCATCAGATGAAGAACTAAGAGATCTAGGGGGTGTGAAAGGCTCGCTGTAATACAGTGTTGTCAGAAAAGACACAAAAATTTTATCTAAAAATTGGAGGTTTCTAAATTACTTTTTAGCAGGGGGAAAATAGCTTTTTTTTTAAGCACATACAAATCCCCTCTCTCACCAAGCAGCAGGACAGGCTCCCTACTATGAACAAACCAGGAAAAAGCAGAGTGCATTGTGCAAGTGCTCCATCTGCAACTCCATCACATGCTGGACCTGGAGGCGTCGCAGCAGAGCTCACAGAACTGCCTCAGGAATCCACAGAGCAGCCAGATGCCAGCCCTGGAAAAACATGGAATATTGCAGGGTATCTGCATCCCATGACTGGCACCCAGAGAGAGGCCACAAGGCTGGTCCAGTCCTCAGGGCTGAGCAGAAGCCTGATATGTGCAAGTATTTTTATTATGTGCAGTGGGATGTTTCATTTAAGGATAAATTAAAGAATACTGACAAAAAGTGTGGACTCCCAAAAGTTCTCCCCCACCTCCAGGCAGAAAATACATACTGTAAAATTAAATTATTTTACATTCAGACCAAGCCAAATGTGAATTTGATTCTTAAAATTGTATGTGAAAAGTAAATCTCCTCCCTCAGAAGAATACTGCACATAGTGTTCAAACTAAACACAGCAATAATATATATCTGTAAGATCAACAGAAGTAATTAGTTCCTAAAAATCTATATTTTATATAAGTAATGAACATGTTTTTTAAAAGTAAGTTAAGGCTGGAAACATCTTGATTTACACCTTTCCTTAGAACATGGCAAGTTTCCTACAAATGAAAACTTACACCATTTAGGAATAATGTAAGTGCTATTGCCATTGGAAAACAGTCTCTTGATTGTTATATTTTCTGACACCAGGTTGTTTTCCTGCATGTAATGTCCATTGTTCAGTGACATTTGTAGTAATCTTCAAAACTAAATTTTCGTTTATATGGCATAAGAAAAAATGTAATCTTAATCTAAAGAAAACACAGAGGAGGAGGGGAAGGGGGGACAAAACATGACACTAAATATAGTGATAAATGTTGGGCAAATGGTTTAGTAAATCTGAAGGAGTTAAACCTTCAACATTTCGATTTTACAGACCTCCTTCACTGGATGTTTCCAGGGCATTTAATTTGCAGCAAGTTGTCCAAGCCCCTCCCCTGGTTGAAGTGGTGACTGCAGTCAGCAGAACCAATCTGCCCAGGGGACTGGTGAGAGCCAAGCAGCACAGACCTGGGCCACACCACAAAACTTCTCACTCCAAAGTCAGCCAAAAACAGGGAGTTGGAAACTTATTTAAAAAAAAAATCTTCCTCACCAGAGCATTAAGCCTGAGAATCTCCCTTACTGTTTGTAGTGGAACATCATAGCTGGAATCAATAATCAATACTTTTTTCAATGTTAACATATCAACACCTCATGACAAAGAAAAACTGTTTAGTTCTTCCATCTCCATGTAAAAAAATAAAGGGACAAAGAGGGGGAGAGCAGACATTTGCAGCTCCCACCATGGAGAGAGAAGCACTTTATGCAAATAACTCAGCCCCCAATAAGCTACAAGAATTACTTTTTGATTTGCACTCTTCTTCTCAGTGTGACTACTTGCACACTTAATTTCCTATCAGCTGGAATTTCAGCAAAACAGAATACTGTCTTTCCCTTCAGTATCTCTGCAGTACCCTGCTGTACTATGATACATCCACATTTGTAAGGTAAATAGAATAAAATGTGCCATAAAGTAAAACAAAACCATTTCAAAACAGAAGAAGATATTTTTTATAAGCAAATTCAGGAAAGAATGTGTTTTGACAAGGAATCAATAAATAAGGAATAAAGAACAATTAAGTAAAATTTTATTTTGAGCATTTGAAGTACCTAGGCATGAAAGCTTGACCATTTTATCAAACAGATTTTTCTAAGTATTTCCACGGTCATTAATATATTTATGATATTTCATAAACATCTCTATTGATAATAGTTACTGTATTAAAAAATATCTTATCCAGAGTTTCAAAGAAGAGCCCCATTGTCTTCAGTCTTCCAGAGTTCATTAATTAAAAAAAATTCATATTCTCTACTATCTGCTCACATTTTTACAGCTAAAATGGCCACTAAGACTAGGACAATGAGAAAAGAGGTTTTCATTATTTTCACTTTTAAATTAACAATCCAAGGAATAGATAAACTTGTAGAAGATATTAATTAGAAAGGTTTAGTAGTTATTGTAAGAACTACTGAAACCTTGTGTGACTAGAAAAAAGTGGGTGTGATCTGTAAAAATCCCAGAGTGGATGATACCAATGGAAAAAAACAAACCAAAATCCAGTGGTATCTTAACAAGATCACTCAGGTAGCAAACACTGGAAAATTATGCCTGGTATACAAGTATTGCAAGGAATGAATTTTTTTATAAAACACAGGATAAATATAGTAAGGTAGCACTGTAAGTTAATGATGAAAAATAGCATGCTTTGGCCTAAAAAGTAGAACTGAGGTCAATAAAACATTCTTCATTTTACATTTTGATAATCTGAACAACAAATTTTTTAATATGTTTTTTAATGGCAGAGAGGTCATCGTATGGATAGAAAATAGTGAATATAAATTCTGCTTTAAAAAGGATTTTAAAATATCTAGGGAATTAGAAAGAACCCTATTTAGCCATTAAACAACTTGAAATAACGTGGACCTTTTCATTTTTCAAGAACAAAACCAGCTGCACTAAGGAATACTTCTGTGGTTAAACAATGAAAAGCATCTCACATGAGAGATTTGGTTTAGTCTATGAATTAAAAAAAAGCCTGAAAAGAGATATGACTGCTCTTTAAAAATATATGGAGAGGAGGTAAATAGTAAAGGGGATGCAGAGCTTTTTTCAGGTAAATTCTATTTTAAAAGGAAGGAATTGATATTAAAGAGAAATGAAAATTTTTTAAAATAAAAATTAGAAGAAACTTTCTAATCATTGGAGCAGCAAAGTTCTCAGACAGCCTTGTTGTAGCAAAACAGGGGGTAGAAACCCCAAGTATTTTTTTAGGTGGAATTTGACCTTGTAAGTATAATTGTTGTATGATATGGCTCCTGATTGTTCTACTTTTTTAAAGCCTTCATTCAACCTGGACTTTTAATACAGGCCTCTGGCAGATATGTACAATAGCTACCTCAGCTTTAATTTCCTTGCAGTTATTTGGAATACTTACAGGTATTTGCTCAATTATCAAAAAAGATTTTTGTCAATTATCTCAGCTACCATCAACACTGATGAGCTGTTTCCTTTTTTACAGACTTTGGAATTGAATTTTCTGGGCTTTGGGAGATAAGTGATTAGCCACAAAGCACTCAACAGATACTTGGTTATCTACAGAAAACCTTTTTCCAGAAAAGTCTGTGCTATTTTCAACCTTGGCAGGGCAAAACCATGTTACTGCAGGTTTTAACGTAGTTTCTTTTGAATTGTCCAAATTCTTTAAGACTTTGGTGAGATAATTGTCTCCTTTCACAGAACCTGAAAAATCAGTCCTTAGACCAAGTTTTGTGCATTTGAAGTGTCAATGGTTCTATCATGTCTTCAAGACCTTCTATGTTTTGTTGAGGAATGGGTGCAGCAGCTCATTAAATACTTCTTTCTTTTTTCTAACTGAGGAGCACTTCCTTCTTCACATGCCACTTCTGCCTTCTACATTTTTAAGGGTGTCAAGATCAGTAGTGATCATGGGTTTACAATAATGTAAAAACATGCAGCTACATACATTTTAGGACACAGATGCCCTCGTTAAACCATTGCCACCAGCCCAATCTGGGAAGCAGGGTAGAACAAGCCATTTTACATGTTTTTTTTTTTTTATTTTACTCAATACATCCACATCATTTCTTCCAGAATATCTGTATTTTGGGCTACTTGGATAAACAAGGGCTGGCAGAATCCTGGTAATGGACAAAATTCCTCTTTCCTCCTGGCAGGCAGCATCTGGACTCTGCTAAAAGTGATGCTGGGGAGATGTTCCCTTGTCATAACAGAGAAAAGGTTCACACTCAACCATTCTGCTCTAGGAAGGGTGGACATTTGGGTGTCCAAGTGGGCAAAGCAAGCTGCAGTTCAGTCCTTCTGCAGTGCTTTGGTGATCCCAACAGGATGTGCTAACAGTTTGTTCCTGCACCAGGGGATTGTTTTGCAACATTAGCAACTTTGACTGAGAGGCCAACTTGGGCTTGCAGTTAATTTATAAAGTTATGGATGTATAAGAAGCCCATATATTCTGCTAGTTAGCTTAAAGGAATTTTACTTTCAATTTGCTGTCTTTAAGACCACAGAACATAAATTGGGAAAGCATCCCACTCACCTATAAATTGTGAGAAATAGTATTTTGCATACACGGTGCTGGAGTGTGATGACTTGACAGGGTGGAACTCGGGTGGCACAGCTGGATGAAGCAGCTGAGGTGGTGCAGGGAAAAAAAATCACAATGAGTTATACTGACAATGGTAGAAAAATACTTTTTTAAAAATTCAGTGTGTGTGTTTGCAAAGGAGAGAATCTGCAGAGAAGATCAAGCTGAAAAAGCAATAGAGGTTGGTGACTGCACCCAAATAGTGGCAGGATACAGATGTTTATCACTAGCTCTGGTCAAAAGACTGCAGCTCATAAATCAGATATGAGCACAACTGGGATGGGGCAGAAGGAATCTCTCCTGTCCTGGATGGTCTCAAGAAAACACTTTTTTCAGTCAGCACAGTCTGGCAGTGCAGCACTTCACTGTTTGCAGTTGGACTAAGTGAGGTGGTTGCTCTATTCCTCAGCATAAGGGCTGTGAAAAAAATTCAGCAAGAAAAAAAGAAGGATGGATTTAGTGCTGTTTGCTAGAGAAGAAAGTTTAGAAGTAATTTATTTTAATGTCCTTGAACGCTGCAAGAAACCACAAATTGAGAAGATGGTTTTGATCTACATCCCTAATATATTCAAAATAAAACTGAATGAGTTTAATGTTTAAATGACAATATTCATGTTGTTAATACTGAATTTAACTAATTAATCAAGGGAAATAATAAACACAGCAGGCTGTTAAAAAATAAGAGTACAAACAAATTTAAAGGCTTGGGGAAAATGGTCAAATTTTAAAGAATATAATATTAAGCTTTTAAATTTCAATCACATTATTAGGTACAGGATACTACATTTGTGTGACAAATAATAAATCCAGTGCATGCACAGTAACCAGGCCTGGTCTTTTTGGATCTTTTAGGCAATACTGGAATAAGTATTTTTAAAAGTATATGGAAGTAAAAGCATCTTTGAGACATGCTCAACATCACAATGCTTCATTTTTTACAGGCTTAGGGTCCTCCTGTAAAACCCACTTAGGTAAAGTTTATGCAATTTGGATTCATGCATGCTGAGTATTTCAGGACTTAGTTATTTAAAATAAGATAAATCAGTCTTTGCAAGTCTGAAACAAGTCACACTAAAAAGAGGAAAATAAAGCAAATAAAACTTTCATTTCCATCTTTTTAGGTATCTTTTTCTTATGTTCAGCTTTTAAGCCAGTAAATAATTACCTTTGAGAGGGTCTAACAAGTAAAGAATAACATTGATTAATTAGGAAAGAATGTGAGGAATACTAATCAATCCTAAAGACAGTTTTTCTTCTCCCACCTCAATCCCTTTCGTCCCCCACAAACAATGAGTTTTCTATACCGTTGGGATCCCTTTAAAAAACATTCATATTCTTGTCCACTCACACAAAACTCTCTTGGTGAGCATTGTTTTGGGAGGAGTGGGTGGCAGGCCGGGGGCACGGGATGTTGGGAGAACAGATAGGATGTCAGGTGAAGATGGAATGCTGTGCCCTCTCTAACCAGCTGAAGACTCTGCATGATTGTTTTCTTACAAATAATACCTGTGGGTGTTGAAACAGTTCAGGGAATCTATCAAACACACCCTTTCACTCTGCTGTTGTAACTCCATAAAATTTATTCTCATTTCAAAAGAGTCTTGGCAATAATACCTGTAGGTGGTTGAGTAATTTAGAGGAAATCTGTCAAATCTACTTCCACTGACTTTAGCAATAGAATTCTGTAATTGCTTTCAAAGTTGCTAAATGCAACGATTTATTTTCAGAATAGTCAGAAAGTTCTATACTGAGCTTCTGCATTTTTTTTTAAACAACTTTTTAATAGGCCTAGTGGAAGAACCAGCTCAAAGAGTAGATCTAATAATTGTGCAGCATTTCATTTAACTCTCAAAAAGGAAAAAAAGTCAGTGCTGCACGTTGATAGCAGCCAGGATTCTACTGCAAGTGTAATCCCATCTTCACATGGTGGACATTTAGCTGTTTTCTTAAATAACTTGAAGAGGAGCCATCTGAAACTAATCTTGATTCAATGCTGCCTGTGTAGTACTATGTGGATTATTTACAGATTATTTATTAACAGTATAACTGAAGACCTCTTTCCCCTGCTTAACAGATATACTTCCTATTTCTTAGTTGAGAATAACAGAATAATATTTATTGTAAACCTACTTATACCAGCAGAATCTCTTAGTGGCCCCAGACACAGCCACACACTCAATTTACTCTGTTTAACAACTTTGTCAACTGAAGTGATTGAGGGTACATTTATTCACTCTCAGTCCATGGCAAATGTGATGTGATTTGACCTTGCACAATCCCCAGAGAAGGACAGGTAGCCTGGGATTAACTCAAATAATCTCAGTGTGCCAATATCTATCTGAGACAGATAAAATACAGGAATATAATCCTCTGTCTGACACATTCTTAGAACCTCATTCCAGCTGATCAGAATTATTTTTTATGCCATCAAAGACAGTTAGGCTGAACTGTTAAGACTTTCCAGTGTGTGAATTCTAAATGCTGAAAAAAAAAATGTGAAATTCATACTTCAGTGCAGAGAGACATTACTTGCACATAATGGCCTTTTGTGGCAATCCCAATGACAAAACTGATAATAAAATGGAAAGTAACAAATTCATTTTCCTTTTCCCTCCCTGTCATCACCAAAGAATCCATGTCCTATTTGGATTCACCTGATTCTGCAGGAGGCACTCAGCACACAAAATATTCAAAAGGTGAACAGGTTTGTGGCCATTGAGGCTTAACCAAACATGAGTGGACAGAGATGTTGGAGCCTGCAATAATTAAAACTTCATTAGTCCCAAACAGTCACTTAATTTCTAATTTGCAAAAGAATATCATGCCTCATCTGCAGTCTTTTGACTAATATGTAATTTTTTAGCATAAGCCATATGTCTCTAGCAAACATTCAGGTTCAAAGTGGGAGAAAGAAAAAAACAATGCAAGATCATGGTAAAAAACAATCCAGAAATTACATTCTTAGAGTGCTCATTTAACTCCTCAGCACAATTTCAGACAGATTTCCACCATTTACTCTCCTGCATTTATGATCTGTGCAGAGGAAATTAACAATTAAATGCTGATGATAAAGCACAGGACAGTGTTAGCAGACTGCCTCATCAGGAAATGACACATGAGGAGCTACAATAAGGCTCTGATGCTCAGAAGACAAATTGTTTATAAATTACATACCAAAGTAGAAGGAAAACTGGAGGCAGTATCATTCTTGCTGCTTATAAAAAGGGAAAGATTTATTTAGTCACTCTCTTAACAAACATGCTGTATGTGTGCAGCTACTCACGTTAGAATTGTCCACACAAAGATATTTTTAATTACCCAGTTTTTATTATCTCTTCTTTTTACTGAAATAAAACACTTAGATTGCTGAACTAGATAAGCCCATACTTCATGCTTCTAGACAGAACTGTTGGTTCTACATATTTTAAAAATACTTTCCAGAAGAATTAAGGATTTCCAATAATTTCTCTGGGAAGCAAAACCTCTCTAGATCTAAATTAAGTTTTGTTTATTCTAAATACAATATGGCTCTTTATAGGTTCTATTAATCAGGTGCCATCCATATTAAAAGGGTAAAACCCCCTCTATTTAACATATCAAAATAAGTTTCTTACATGATAAATAGCTCAGAGACAATTCCCCTGTAATGTATGTCTATGAAAAGTCAGCAGGAGCCATTTATGATCTCATAATACATAAATCAACTGCAAGAACCCTTGGTCAGAAGGTGGAACATCACAACATTAACTCCCTGTGACTACAAAGCTTCCCTCATCCCCTTTCACAGGTGTCAAATCATTGCAATGATTTTTGTTAATAGCTGGCAACAACTTCATCTATTTAAGTGATAATTGTTTCTTAGGTGCATTTAACCTTAGGCTGGGATGGAGGGGAGGGGAGGGGGAATCGTGTCCTTACACAATACTTAATGAAAAAGCATAAAAATAATTGAAATTCTCTCTGGAAATGTTCCTGCCCTGCACATATTTTTTGGCAAGGCAAATGAGCCATTCCATATAGATAGACACACATGCCACTGAGTGATGGAAACAAACAGGGCTTGCAAACATCAATGTTTATTTTGTCACCGAGGCTTTGGCTTTCAGAATAATTACCTATGCACAAACTCTAGATGGCAACATTGCACTTACTGTATTACTCAAACAAAATGTCACACTGAGTCCCTACATATCCTCTTTATCAACATTTTATGTGCCACAGATCTATAGCCTCTTATTATAAGTGTAATGAAGCAGAAGTTATTGAAGCATTTTATTGATTGCTCAGATCACAAGTTTACTGTCATACTGAATTGGCACCTTACTTGCTGAAGCAAACTGCTGACACCTTTTTAAAAAAGTGACAACTACATCTATTTCATGACCAGAAATCCATTTTCATCTCTATCAAGACAAGAATGCAATTTTCACTTCATTTAACTGATGTTAGGCCTGCTCAAGGCATGACACTTAGAAAAAGACACAAGTTTAAGGTTCTTAAAATACTTCTGGTAACTAGAATGCAGCTCAGCTGTGGGAAAAATTTCAAGCCTCACTCAAATCTATAAACAGTACAACATTCTAAGAATCACTTAGCTGAACTATCAAGAGGGCAGTTTTCTATTTCAAAATTACCAAAACACTATTTTTATATTATTTTAATAAGAAGCCAGGGTGAAATATTACAGTTTTCATATGGACTCTTGCTCTACACAAAGTTCACTTTAACACGGGATTATCTCTTGAGTGCCCTCCACACGGGTCAAACAGACCAAAAAAATCTATTTTTCTGCGACCTATAAAAAAGGAAATAAAGATACTTAACACCTCTTCAACAGCATGAGTCAATGTCATACAAGTTTAGAAAAACAGAAGCTTCAAGGAAGAGGAAACAAATAATTTATGTCTATAAAAAAGAAGGGGGGATGTTACTGCACAGCGGCTGTGATACTCTAGTTATTTTAGGAATATATGCTTTCATAACCCATAAAAACACAAATAAAAAACTGTTGAATCAGAAATCAAGTTAAGAATTTTGATGAAGTACTTATTTCCTTCAAATCACATCTAAAAATTGTTATGCTGAGTTTACCACAATGTCATCTAATTTTATGAAAGCAGCATTATAAACAGGGTTCATTCAGTATAAATTTCTGAAAGCTCTCTGAAAAAGCATGGATATAGAAATTATAGGAAAAACATACAGTTTAAAAATACTTTATAAAAGTGTGACATTTTATCAGCTTCTGCCAAGAAAATCCCCTGAAAAATTATTATACCTACAAGCTAGTTTGCATTTCATTCATATGAGTGAAAAAGAAAACAAATCAGTCATTAAAATTCTGACTGAACAATGTAAGTACTGTAATCTGTGAAAACTAACTGAATAGTAATGATAAATATGTTTCTTATAAAGTACAAAAAAGAAAAGTTATGGAACAAAGCTTTTGTTTGTGTCTCACAGAAGTATTCAACCTCCAGCACTTGAGTCAGCAGTTTCAAAAGAACAACACAAGAAAATAGAAGAAATATAGACTTTCTTTTTTCCTTTGTTCTGGAGTTGGCACCATTTCAATTTTTTAAAATCAGCAATATTTTTGCAGATCTGCATGGCAAAATGAGGAAAGCCTCTTGAATTCTGTTGTTATTCATATGGCTCAGAAAAAGTGTTGGATATTCAGTTTGAAACAGAGCATTCAAGCTTGTTTTCCCATAACCAAAATGGTGAATAATAGAATCAGTCAATAATTTTATTCCCTTTTGTTTTCTTGTGGGTATTTTGCATCCTAGCTCCATTACTTTAACATAATGTAATTTGCTGTGGTTCAAATGATTAATTACTATTACTGTAAGTTCTGCTAGATCAAGCTAATGAACATTCAGCACAGTTTCCTGTCACTTCTCATCCCAGCTCAGTCCCCCTTTTCCCACATATAACAATAAAAATAAAAACACACAGAGTAAAACCTCAGGACCAGCTATGTTTGTTAATTGCTGCATTCAAATTTTGCTAAACCCTTGTAAGTAACCCATGCTCAAAAACACCTAAATACTGAAAGAAACTTGGGATTCTCAAATACTTATACATTTTCCATAATAAATTTTCACTGTGGCAATGAGATATCCTTTTAAATAAATTGTCACCTGTCCACCTGACAACTGATATTATCCAGCACGGGCCAGACCGGCGGCGCAATTCTAAATGAGAGAAACGTTTAAAAACCATTAATATCATTTTAAAAGGTATTTGAGCCCTCTCTTTTGGCCTCAGCTTGGCTGTGCTAGGCCTGTGAATGACAGCTTCCCTGCTTGAAGCACACAGAAAGCACAGCCTTCCTCATTCACTGTCAGTACTGTGGCCTTTTCACACGTTCCCTCCACAGCAGTGTTTGTCCCCAAACACTGGGACCAGGCACAATGGCATTCCTGCTCCAACACCCCCACCAACAGCACCACTACTGATGGAGAATGCTAATGAGGTGGACATCCCCCATCTCTGAAAGTGTTAACTGCATCCCCAGCCAGCAGATATGCTGCTATTTCCATTGTTGCATGGCACAGCTCACAAGGAGTTTTTTTTCTGAAACTATTTTTAGTAGAATTTAAAAAAAAAAAAAAAGCACTCCAAAAAAACCCAACTTACACGTTTTCCTCCATCTGCACACATTATATATAAAATTAACTGATTTTAACCCCCAGATATATTTGGGGATCCCAGAAATTCCAACAGATGCCTACACAGCATGTTTAAAACAGCAAGGCTGACCTCTGAAATATTAATAGTAGAATAATTCTAATTGAACTGGTGTTTATTTTTTTTGGGGGGGGGGAGGTATTAGAAAGCTGCATTTTACAGTGTCAGAATTCATGGTATTAAAATGTCAACATTAGCTTTGCTGAGATTTTAGGAAAGCTTAGAGCTCATTATATACACATGCAGTTGAAATTAGAAAGTGAAAGATAGAGGATTTTTGTGGTATAATGTTTAAACTTTTTTTTTTTTTTTTTACTTTCTCATTGATTTAAAGAAAAAGTAAAACCCATTTCCCAAAGCTTAAGTATTCCTCGGTTTTACCTGTGTTACTTTGCCTATATTCATTTCAAGCAGCACTTTGAGGAATATTTCCTGGCCCCTGCTAAAGGCTACAAACACCCCAGCAAAGGGGCAGGAGCTCCTCACTGTGCCCTTCTCTGGGGCAAGAAGCAACAGTGATATAAAGACAAAAAAACTTTTAAAAGACTTTTTAAAATTCAATACATGCACTTTTGACTGAAGTCCAGATGTATTTAACAGAAGTAAATATATTAGCACATTATTATAGAATTATGTGTATTAGCATATTATTATAGAATTATGTGTATTAGCATATTATTAATTGTATATGCTACTTGATTTCAGTGGACAGACTGAAGTGCCTTAGCAGAGTAATACTGAATCAAAGAATATATCTCATTTTTTATTTGCTTTCCCCTTTTATTTACATGAAAAGATGAAGTAAATACAAATAATTCAGGCGTCAAAATAGCACAGAGACAAATGGAAATCGAGCAAATCTATTTCTTGTTGTCAAGCAGTGGCTGGATGTTATATTGGTGTGAATTCTGTATGCAGGCACCACAGCACTGCACTGTCAGTCCCCAGCACAGCAGCACAAAGTGAGAGTATTTCCCTTGAATTTCCTGGTTCATTATTAATGTGCCTCTAACTTTGTATCTGCATCACATCCCAATGTGCTCCTCACAAAAAAAATGCCAAAATTGGTTCAGTTATTCAGACAAGAAGGTCGACATAAAACAGTGTAAGAACACATGGAGAAGAATTGTTATAGCTACAGCTAAAATAACCCTCAGTTGCTAAAATGATTTCATTTATGTTCAGTACTAACACAACTTCAGTTAGAAAATGGCTGGAAAATTTAACAGAGAGACACTTCACACTGAATTATATGTTGTGTCTTATCTTTAAAGTAATATAACTCAACACAAGATTTTGGCACACTAATTGCACAAAACATTTAACATCCTTGTGCTGTAAAATTTTCATTGAAGCACTTAATTCAGTTTGAAATGTTTATTGAAATATTTTAATGGTAAGTTTTTTGTGGACTGTCATAACTTGTACTGACATTTATCATTATAATCTGGATTCCTAAAAGTTAGCAATGTCCAAGCTGATTATATGAGCATATATCTATATGCAAGGCTTTCATTATAAAAAATCATTTGTCTTCAGAAGAGATTTCAAATCCACTAAAATGGTTTGGTTTTTTTTTTGTCAGTTGCAATTTCCTTCTGATGGATAATCACCAGAGGAATGATTAGCATGAGCTGATTTACTGAAATGCCTTTATTCTTTACAGAAAAGAGTGAAAAGTAGTCAATAAATGACTTCCATGTGAATTTCTACTTAGAAACTCTATTGTCTGTTTTATTCAACTAATTGCCATTATACTTGCTAAATAATTGCATGCATTATATGTATTTGTATTTATTTAAGAGTTAATATTATGTTCTAATGCACTGGAAAGTAATGGATTTCAGTTCTGTGGCTTTTGTGACAGGCAACATCGTCTTAAAAGGGTAGAATTATCAACAAAACATGTAAAGATATTTCCCACTTTTTAATATATCACAATACTGCCTCAGAAACATCCTGAAACAAGCTTTTTTTTCCTCCTTCTTTTCTGCTTGTTTCTCTTTCACACGCTCTCTCGTTTTTTGTCTTTGTTTTGCTTGATTTCTTCTTGCTGGCCACTATTAGTTCTGAAGAGGAGCAGCCTCTCTCAAGTCAATTCTCATTTTTCTTTATGGATCTGACAGCAGGAGGTGCTGTATAAACAGAGTGAGTGACACTGCCTGCTCCTCTCCTCCCCCTCTCCCTGCTCTCTGCTGCACTCATCCTCAGCTCTGGGGCCAGCAGCACTTTGAAACCTCAGCTTCCTCACTGCCTGTTTAATTCCTAGCTAATACTTTGCCTCCAAACCCTCTATGTCTCCTATTTTCATGTACTATTCATCTAGTCCTCAAAAATACATAGCACATAAATGAAATTATGTTGCTATGCTCAGCAAGATCGGTGTTTTCTCACGTTTCCTAAAATCTGGGTAACAAAAAACACTCCTCATTGCTCCCAAACTGTCAGGCAGGATGTTGAGTATCTGTTTCCACTGCTTTTTCAAACTGAAAACACACATCTGGCACACTGGTTTGACGGCAGAGGCATAGAAATTAAAATAACGATGTTTTAATGTGTCACAGAAATTATTTGATTCTTCATGACGCCACGCCGGCTGTACTTAGAATTGTTTCATTTATCTATTTATCTATCTATTTATCTTTTTATCTATTTATTTATTTACAACGTTTCAACTAAACCATTGTTTAAGTTAGCTCTGTAGGAAGACCTGTGAGACGAGCAAAAGCTGCCTGTGCAGAACAGCAGTGAGAACTGATGGCTTTAGAGAATTTGCACACAAGGAGCATCCTGGCTTGGCAGCAAGGCAGCACATGACATCCCACACCACCAGAGAGACACAATTAACTCCTCTGCTGTGGGCTCTGCAATTACAGGACGAGCATTTCGTTCTCCTAGCAGGCACTGCAGCTCCTGCACTCTGTGCCACCCTTGTCTGTGACACAGTGCCAGCCACTGGGTTTACACAATCAGCACATTTGAAAAGAAAAACAGACACAAGCAGACTTTTAAAGAGTGGGACAACTCACCTGTTTGCAACACTTTGCAGACTTTAGTCGTTGGTGCAGAGCCAATAGAACTCCTTGGATGTAAATCTTTGCTCCTGAGAGGCTGAAACCTTCTCTCTTAAAGACCCAAAGAGGTCCACACAAAGGTGTGATGACATTTTGCAGGCATCTGTCAAGTAGAGGAGCTATGCAAAGAAAAGGAGAAAAAGGAAAAAAAAAACCAAAACCAAACAACCAAAAGAAAATGCATTCTTTTGACCCAACTGAAATACACAGCCTGTAACACAGCCTCAGCATCAGAACTAACTCTTAATATCTATTATTTATATCTGACCTGGGTTAAGCCTTGGCAAAGCAACTCCTGCATTTCTAGTGGGCACCATGAGGGATGTATTTATAGGGAGACACCCCCAGGAGAGGCTGACAAGCCCTGTGAGCACACCTGAGCAGCTCTGGAGTGTGCCTAACTAGCGGCACGGCGCGTCGTGGTGCGCGCTGATTGCCTTATCTTCTCATTTATCACAGATGAGTTGGAACCAGCCTTGCTGAAACCCACTCACATTGTCCTGATCAAATTGCAAGATCCATGTTGTTGCTGTACACAGTGTGCTGTACACAGTATCATAAAGGGTAGCATTCACAAAATAGAATCCACGCTCCCATAAGTTGTTTTAGTGCAACCTTCTCATGGCCACCGCCTAAAAACCAACTTGTGACAAATAAAACTGCTCAGTGCAGCTGGTTAATAATGAGAAAGGTCAAATGAAAAGAGAAATAAAACTGATTCATGGCAATGCCCTCAACATTGCTGTTCTTAGATTTCAAATTGCTGCAAAGGTTGGAAGGATTCTCTCAAAGGAACCTAATGGCATATGTGAGATAAATAAGGAATTATTATTTGGAATTATTATTACTATTATTTTTATTATTTATTTATTATTACTAAGCTCTGCACACATTTCTCTGTAAAATATG
>WBND01000232.1:725346-739667 GCA_013398595.1 Tychaedon coryphoeus | reverse complement strand
CATATCACTAAGAGCATAAGATTGAGTTAGTGCTCACAGTGCTTCACATTTCTAATTTTTAGCAACCATGATGCAGTTCCTTGTCCAGGGCAACTGGCATGCACTGCCCAAAATTGTGATTTGTATTGGGAAACTGAATGGTGGAGAGCATGCATTTTCTTCTGTTGCTTAAATTAGGTTGGGGTGTTTTTACTGAAACAAAAACTAATCTAACAGCTGCTGTGTACTTTTGTTTATATGCTCTATGTCAAATCCTGTTGTCCCCAAGGTACTTATGAGAGATGCTTTAGCAGTCATTTCCTTAAATACGGATGCCTACCCGAATTTGGATTTTTCCACCATTGAGCAGAATGACAAGCACACGATTGCTGTACTTAAAGCAATCTTTCACAGCTGCTTCGCTTTTCCAGTGATCCCATTAAACTGACGGCACATGCCTGTGGGGTCTGCAGTGTTACAACACTGCTGAACAAGATGTTGACTGTACACCATGGATTTGTACAACATAACTTGGCTTTTTATTTTTTTTTATGGGAACCACTCCTCTGGTCATCCTTCCATCTGTTTTTTACCTGAGCAAAATCTAATTTAAAACCTCGTCCATCTCTGTGCCCTTTCCTGAACACCTGGTTGTGTTAATTGTTTAGAAGTGCAAACCCTAACCCTTGGTGGTTAGTAGGCATGAAAACCTATGGAGTGTCCTCAGTTCCTAAAATGAGCATGAGTCATGTCTTTCTTGAACTGAGAGAAGTAGCTGTGCATTAAATATGCTGGCACATCTTCTGCTTGAGCAAGTGGACCGAAATGGTGTGAATTGTTAATGCCTTGCTGCTTTGGTTCACGGCTTGTGATTGATCATTTGTAACTATATCTACTCCTTGTTCCATGAAATCAAGTATGGAGTAATGGGTTCATCAGATTTTTGGGTTAAATTGAGAGTGAAGAGGTACTGTGTGTGGAAATAAGAGTTGCCATGTTCGGGGCTGGCCTTGTAACAGCATGGAATCTAAAGGCGATATTCAAAACCACTTCACTCATCATACGCTTACTGATTCTGAATAGGGTCCATTTGCAGGGGACATTTGGTAGTTTTCCAATACACTTTATGCCTCTTTCTTCACTTCTACCACCCTGCACTTTTTTTTTTTTTTTTTTACTAGAATAGCATATAACGGGTCAGAATAGAAAATTAATGTATTTAAGTAACTTGCTATATGAAAGTTAAAACAGGCTTGGACTGAATAATTAGTGATGCTACCTAAAAATTGTCATTTGCAGGACTCAGGCTAAAAGAGCTCAGCAAAGTTTTACTCAGTTTTACTCAGTCTCATATTTTGTAGAAACTTATTTTTCCAGGCAGAAAAAAGAGAGCTAAGCACCCTCAGTTTTTCCTCCTCAATCCTTTCACGTACAGGAATGACACACACTTCCAGACATTACAACACAGATCATGATTTTGCAAACAGCAGTGTGTGGGACCACAGCAAATCCAAGCCAACAGCAAGCAGAAGTGACAACTTGTGATGGCCTGCAGGAGAGAAATCACATACACAATGTCCACAGAACAAGAAAGGTAATGAATGTCAAACTTGCTGCCACACTCACACTGCTCTGTTTGTGCCACAGAACTCTTCCTAGACTCACTGTGCTGCCTCAGCTCCTCTAGGTAAACTCCACCAGTTCAGAATAAAACATAACAATGTGTTTCCCTGCTTTAAAACAATCTACAGAAGTGATTTAATTCCATGTGAAAGTTCAGCTTGGAATGAATGAATCACTCTGGTCACATGAAGCTTACATCTAGGCTGTCCATCTGCTCTTGCACTGAGGTTCAGAGACAAAACTGAAATCTGGACAAATTAAAGACCAAAAGAGAAATACAGACTAGCAACAGGCTGCTTCTGCTCCTCATTTAGGAGTAAAGAGAGAAATGGAAGGGAATTAAATGAAGGTGCAGCAGAAAGGAGTGCACTGCATGTATACATTTGTGTATATTTGTGATGATTATAACTTTATTAAGACAGAGAGATTCAGCAGTTTAGTTTCATTTCATTTCACCCAGTCTGGGGCACACAAGATTCTCCATCTTTGTTTAATATTTATTCTGATGAATGCAAGCACAGCACCAGCCTATAGCAATCTAGTGCATGCACAAGTTTTGTCATTAAGAGTTTTGGAGAGGCTACAACCCATGAAATGGAAAAACAGAGGAAGCCACCACAAATGAAGAAACTGCATTTTTCAAACTCATTTTGAAAATGTCCCATCTTTTTCCCTCTTTGTTCTTTCTGCCTTTATGCAAGCACCTTGCTGAGGTCAAGTTCCTATATCTAAGTATTAAATCAGGCTCTTTTTTAACTATTTGGACTTAAGATGACTTTGTTGGCTCATAATTGTTATTGGGAAGCTTTCCCACACTTAGGCAAGGAGCTGTGCCAGAGTTGGAAGTTGTTTACCAAATCTATAAAGTCTTTTATAAAAAACCTAATAATGTTCCTGGCTATTTCCTTTCTTAAACGCTGACCAATGTTCAGATGCTCATCTCTTTTCAAAACATTCAGTGCTGAATCATTTACAGAAATCTGTACAGATGCAATGGCAGAGCCAGGCAGTGAGAGGCTGAGAAGGTTTTTCCAGACCAGTATGCTTAGAATTCTTGAGAGCAGGTAATTCTGACACCTTACTGCAGCTCATCTGGTGACTTCACAGGGTCACAGAATGGCTGAGGCTGGGAAGGATTTCCACAGGTTTTTCTAGCCCAAATCCCTGCTCCAAGAAGAGTCAAGTGAAAGCACATTGGCCAGGGTTTTCTGCAGTGTACTTTGAATGTTTCTAGGCATGAGACTCCAAAACATCTTTGGACAAACTCTTCAGTGCTTGAGCAACTCACAGTAAACTTTTTTTCCTTATGCTGAAGTAGAATTTCCCACACTTCAGTTTTTCTCCACTAATTCTTATCCATTCCTTGAATTCTCTGGGAAAAATCAGAATGAATGTTCTTTACTCCCTGCCACCCCAGCCTGTACTTGTGCATTGTTTTATGGCTATGCAGCTGCAGGCCTTGGCATTTCCCTTTGCTGAGCTTTATGAGATTCCTCTCTACCTATTCATGCTCTTTTTTTTCCAGCATTTATTCTAATATGCAAAAGACTTACAAGAATAACATATATTGCTCAGGTCATACATGTATAACTTAAGTAGAAGCTTTAATCACAAGCTTATTTACTGACTATTTGTCATTTTTAGTTCAAATTAAGGGCACCAAGTCTGTGACTTCAGCAAGAGACTCCCTAGCAGTGGGAAGCGTGTGGCCTATATTTGAATTACACTGAGTTCTGCAGACAAAGGAGGGGCTTGGTTTTCCCTACTATTTTTGTTCTGGCAGTATATTTTCACCTGCTTTGAATAAAATTACATGCTAAACTCTAGAATGGTCACAATTAAATTTATGATCCCCATTAAACATCCAAATGCATTGATTCTTATTAGTTTAAATATTTAATCTTAATAGCTTTTAATAAAAAGTTATTTTAAACTCTGACAGCAAAGATAGAAACTCATCTTCAGAATAACACACCCGCATGTCTTAGGTTGCACCACAGGATGTGACCAGAAATGTGTATTTTATCACCATCTGCTGAAACCAGGTGAGGCAGTGACCCTTATCTCCATGGGAGATACCCTCTGCTCATGGGCCAGCTTTAAACCAGCTGGGGCAATCATCTTTATCTTTCCCACAGCCCATCCTCCCTCCAGGAGATCTCTCCTGTTCATGGCCAGTGAGTCCCAGGGCATGGCTGATAAAATTCCATCATCCCATGGGAGATGCTCCAGCCAGGGGAGGAGCCAAGCCTTTCCTACCCAGATAAAAACTGACATTTGGAACAGCAAGGCACCTTCTTTCCACTGGATTCCAGAGGAACACCAGACCCTGCCACATCATCCCTGGAGCTTCAGAGGAAACTGCACCTTCTCCAGGAGCACTGCTCCAGCTGAACCACATCTGCCCCTGCAGGAGGATGCAGCCACCATGGAATGGCACTGCTGCCAACACCCTGACTGACTGACGGGTGTCAGCTTGGATTCTGACTCTGGCAGTGCTTTGGGATTGTTCTTTGCAATACTGTATTTCTATTTTAATTTTCCCAGTAAAGAACTGTTATTCCTAATTCCCATATCTTTGCCTGAGAGCCCCTTATTCCAAAGTTATAATAATTTGGAGGGAAAAGGGTTTACATTCTCCATTTCAAAGAGAAGCTCCTGCCTTTCTTAGCAGACACCTGTCCTCCAAACCAGGACACCCCAGCATAACAATGTTTTGGCCCATTGTATACCATCACAACAGGGAATACCACAAGGCATTTCATGTGCCCACAGTAAAATTCTAAATTATGTATATTGTCCATGCCCATGTTGTTCTGATTTTTCCTAGTCATGCATTACAGTTATTGTTTTAGATAGAATCCTCCCACTGCTGAGATTTTATGCTGAACCAGGTTTTCAGATTGAATCACATAGTCATATAGCTCAGTCAATTTAAAACTTGCATTTCTTGATAGCATTATTTTAAATACTATTTTCTTGCTGCACTTACTTTGAAATAATTGATTATTGAATATTTGGCTTACCTCCCTCCAGCTTGTACAGAAATCATAATACTTGAGAATATATACAATAGCTGTTTTATATTGTGCAACACTATTCAGCCAATGCAAAATTAGGAAGGAGATGAATCATCACTATAGGAGTTGTGTGATTAAAGCAGAAACTGTCACTGAAGTGATGCTGCTGAAATTACCTGTCATTCTTTGAAAGAAAGTCTAAGGAAGATAGTGTACAAGTTACTTTTTGATGACAGAAATGGCAATACTTTGACCAGGAGAAATTCATTGTTCATGGAGCTGTTGAAAAGAAGAGGCAAGAGGAAAATACTAATGATGTTATTCAGCCATCATTCCTGTTTCAGGTCAGGCAGGGGAATATCCTGAGCTGTCTTTTTCAAGGTGCTCAGAGACAACATAGAGAAGAAAAATTTTACAAATCTTGTAAGTTATAAAAGGAATCCATCCTGTTTCAACAATCCCACATCCAACTGCAATAAGACATGTTCAGTTGTGAAAAATGCATCTCCTGCCTCACAGGAGAACACACATTCTACAACTGACACTGCACACAAGCTTAGGCCAGATGCTGCCTGCCCAAAGAGATCCAATTTAAAATAAGACAAAGAAAATATATCACCAATAAAATTTTGTGGGGTCCTTTTCTCTTTTTTACAGTTTTAACTGTAGTTACAGCATCTTCCATGTTATTCTAACACCCACAATCATGGAACTCTTTTGAAGGTGCTGCATATCACCCAGGCTAAAATCCCAAATATCCCCCTCCATTTGCCCATTTCTGCAGATATTTGCCATATTTAGCCCCAAATGCCATGTTTCTGACCCAGTTTTAACTCCTTTGCAAGAAAGAATAGAAGATAGGGAAACATTGACATTTCTGACAGTGGGGCCAAGGTCCTCCAACAGTTATGGTTTCCAGTCCTTTACAATTAAAGGTTCCTTACTTTTCTAGGCAGTTGCACAATTAAAGATGACTATCTAAAATATATTGGGGAGAATCAGGCTCCAGTTTAAACTGAACAGTATTTTAGACATTTCCTGCACTTCGGTGAGACAGAAAAACTGTTTCATACGCTCATTTTCAAATATAAAATTAATAAGTAAAAATCACTACGTATCTTGTATGTTCTTTCAAATTTTGTAAACATACTTAACATTCGGTTTTAATTGAACAGTGATAGGCGTTTTCATCATGAAAATTCCTTCAATTAATTCTGAATCTTCTTTGGTATAGACCAGTATCCTGATTGCTGGGTGGTGGATGTGGAGTTGACTAAGTAGAGATGGGAGGAAAACTGTGAAGGTTGTACAGCCTGCTTTTTTGAAAACTGAAACAGAGGGAGCAATTGTTCAGTGTGTCCTTTCCCCCATTCGTTCATTGATACAGGTCCAGCAGAAGTGAAGTGAGAAAGTAATTTCTTTTTTCAGGGTTTCAGAACACAGAGAATCAGAGAGGGAAGCCTCAGGTTTCCCTGCCAAACTACCACCAGATTTGATGGACTCACACACACACATAGCTGGCCCACTTTTTCATGACTAGGTAAAAAAAAAGTCTGAAAATAAATATTTACTGATGACAGAGAAATGAACATACTTTTCACACAGTGGCAACAATCTGCTGAGAATTTGCTTATTATACATTGAAAACCCCCGCGTTGTAATAGTTCCTTTTAAATTGTGCTAAGACCATGACACTGCCAAGGGGAGGAATAATGTCTCAGATAACTAATAATAATTGTATTCAAGGGAAAAGACAATGCTCTGCTTCTGTTATATTGGTGATTTGACTGCACCATAACTGGTGTTGTTCCAGATTAGGGCAGCATCCTAGAAATTATCAACATATGCACCATATGCTGCCCTTATTCTCCCACTTTTCATCAGACATCCACTTCAAGACAGGATATTGGACTATGTGAAAGTCCACTCTGATACAGTATTGTGATTTTCATGGCAATTTGGCTTTGTTTTTAATTTAGGGGTAAGAAATAATTTTTTTTTTTAAATCACTTGACTGGATGAAATGCCATTTTGAAAATTTAAAAATATTTCTGTTTTATACTCACTATTGCATCAATACCTGTGACACCAATTTGCAGTTTATTTGAAATGTGCTGACTTTTTGTTGTGGTTTAACCCCAGGCAGCTGCTCACTGGAACCCCAGCAGTGGAACAGGGGAGAGAATGGAAAGGGTTGAAGCCAGATTCATGGGTTGAGATAAGGACAGTTTAATGGGGAAAGAAAAAGGCACACACAGAGAAGGAAAGGAGAAAATGGAATTAATTCCCTGCTTCCCAAGGGCAGGCAGCTCAGGAGAGCAGGGCTCCATCACAGGTAAGGTTTACAGGCAGCTCACACATCTCTAAGGAATCATGGATATCAGCTTAGTAATTAATGTTCTAGGTCAAGGCATCTCCGTGGAAAAAGCCCCAAAGATTGATCAATAGGGCTTTTTTTTTCTGTGATGCTCAGAAATTCCTGCTGAGTTTTTTTGCCCCAGTGCACAGACAAGCTTGGTCCATGTGTTTTGATTATCCCCATCATATTGAAGGAATTGTGAATGTTCTAGTTACACTAGAGGTTCTAAGAACATTTACTGCTGAAGAGTTATTATTCACATTTGAATGCAGCATCTTGATATCTATTAGCACCAATATCAACAGCAATACAATTAATTTTATATTAAAAAAAATAAGATGTAGTTACATAGTTCTCCTGGGTATTATTTTGGTGGGTGAAAACTATGGTGAATAAATAGAACAGTTCAGTTGGAAGGGACCTACAATGACAGTATTCTCCTACAATTTTAAAGAAAACTCCCAAATCTGGATTACATAATTCAGGGTGGGGGGGGCTGAACACTAACATTCCAGGCATTCAGAATTCCTTATCTGTAGTGCAAATAGTTGCAAAGGATTCCATGTTGTTAATCAACTCAAGGTTTGAAAAGCACTTAAAATTTATTTTTAAAAACTTGTTTCAAACATATCAGATAATAATAATAATAATAATAGTAATAATAATAATAATAATAGACCAGAGGTAGTATAGAGCATAAATGCCATACTCATTTTTGGGACAAATACACTGGCCCTTCTAGACTGACCTGAAAACAAAGAGAGCATGTAAATTTTTCTAAAACTTACTCAAGTGCCTAGAAAGTTTTGAAATTATTTATATAGAAAAATAGATTCTTGTGTACAGAAGAACTTCAGAATGTGGTTATAGGGTCATATCTTTTAAGACAAGTGTTTTAACTACTGAATATTTATAATATCCAACCAAATCAAAGTTGACTATATTTGCAAACACATATAACCCTGCCCTCAGGTAATCTTAGAAATTATCTTTCTTGGCTATAAATCCTCAGATTACATGCTATTAATTAGCACACACAGAAGCAGGAGAAGAACTAGGCATCTTCAGAAGCAAGGTGGCTACTAGGCAAAACAAGCAGGTTAAATTGCAAGGGGTTTCAGAAAAGAGGGAGTAGGGAAGTGAAATTTCCTTTATATAACCTGAATATACATATAACCCCTGCTTTCTGGAATTCCAATAATTTAAGGGATTTTTTCCTGGCTTTTCTTGAATCAAAATCTATAACTACACAAAAGCAATGCAACTGCAGTAACAACGAATGTGCTTTGGAGATCATTGATTCAAACATGCTAATAATCAAAGGTTACCTTTTCAATTTGATTTTGTGAAGCAGTATTCTCATAGTTATTGTTGCCTGTGCAGTTCTTAAACACTAAATTCTAACAGAGGTGTTCCCAGTAATTTTCTACAGGCAGATGTTAATGGCAGTTCTGGTTTTTCTTTTGCTTGACACCACTGTGAAGAACCAGGCCATTCACTGTCCACTTCATGAATGACAGATGGTCTGAAAGGAAAAAGGAAAACAAAACAAAACAAAACAAAAAAGTAAAGTGAATATTTGGCTTCAAAATTAAGAGCAGACACATCATGCTCCCCTTTCTCTTAAAAATACACACTGGCCTGTCTCCACTTAGGTGCTGGTATTTTCTGAAATGCTACCACCAGCTTCCTCCTAACTGTGCCATAAGCTGCAGCAAGCTGTCTGCAGTGATAGCCTGCATAAATCATCGCTCCTGAAGGGAACAGATGTTCAGGGTATGAAAGAGTAATACCACAATTTAGTCATAATTAAAATTCACCTTAGCATGCCTCTATCAGTGAGCAGAGAGGAACATTTCACTTCTCACCTACAAAAATGAAATGCCTCTCATTTCTTCTGCTTCAGAAAAATTAATTCTGGACCTTTTGTACCTTGTTCGAGTTCCACATCTGACACCGCATCGTATAAATGGCATTTTTATTTCACTTCAAATGTAAGTTTTCTTCTTTTTCCAAACACTAGATAATGACCTCTAAATGCTGTACTGCCACTGCACAAAATGCACTTACAATTAAACCTTTAAAGGAGATAGCTGCATATTGCATGCAGAAATATAATCAGCATCCAGCTACAGATCAAAACTGTGCCAATAAACACAATCATTGAACTGATAACAATTCAGTCTGAGCTGGATATATTTAAAAACTTAGGGGCTGAAGGCCTTTAAAAATTATTCACTGTTCTAAGATCACTAAAATCAGTAGGAGTTAGAGGATTAACTTAGGAAAAATTTGATCCTTAGCCTTGTAACTGCCATTAATGTTAATGGAATGTGTCTATACACATAATTTCGAAAATGTAAGCCTCATACTGCTGTTATTACAGTTGGATTACATTAGATGCATGACAGATCTTTGGAAAAATTGGTTTCAATTCACAGGTCTTTATATCATGAAGCTATACTATTATAAAATATAAAGGATGTGCTGATTATGTTAATAAATGTCTCTAAATCCACTAAAGTAAAAATGACTGAGCCTTTCATAGCACTTTAAAATTCCAAGACAAAAAAATTAATCTTCTAATCAGCATTGATACTGGCAATCAATTGGAAAAAAAATCCTGTCATTACACCATGGTTTATTTTCCCAATTAAATATATTTAGTGACTGTTCATGGATTAGATCCTCAGTGAATGTAAATTAGGTAACTTTATTGAATTCAGTACAGCTCCTGTAACTTACCAGGACTGAGAATGTGAATTGATAACTTATTAATCCAGTATGGTTTTGTAACCAAACAGCCTTCTCAACAGGAAAGGGAATTTCAAATTTGCACTTGAACAATTGTGGTTTGTTTTCTTTCAGGGGATGGATCTACAGCAGTTCAAGCAAAGACTGCAATTTTGAGGTGAGGAACCCAATTCTCTCACTTAATGTACTCTTTGATTCATATCACAGAGCAGTTTCAAAGAAGTTAAATTAAAGCAATGGATGTGATCCAAAGCCTTTCCATAAGTCCACAGTACAGAGTAGAGATAGCTCAGAGTATTTTTTAAAATGTGCAGGGAGTGGACAGTGAGCTCCTCTGTACCAACCACTGCTTCCTTGCACACATCTGTTTTCCTGGCACTGCACAACTTGGAAACACTGATGTAGTTCCATTTTCCTGCTCTCTTCTCCTGTTCCTTGTAGAATTTATGAATTTTGCCTTATCTCCACTTTTTAAATGGCATGAACGTGCCCTTGCAGTTGTCAGGAAGTTATTCTATGGCTGCTGTGAAATTTGGCACGTGCACTTGGTACAGACTTGTTAAAATGGTTTGCTAAAAACCTTAACATTTCTACTGCCACCAATTCCAGCATCCAATGACTTTGCTGGCACTGGCTGTGAGGAGGCTCAGAACAGCTTTTCACACAGTACAGGTAGGATACAGATGGGTGGAGATCATTCCTTGACCTGCCACAGCCAAAGGGAACAGTGCTAGGTCAGAAAATGCAGAAGTGACACTAACACTTCCATGTATTTCACAGTCCTTATCATTAAACAATTGGGGAAAGTTTGTTATTGTTGATTTATTATTCATTAAGAAAGCATGCAAGTTTCAGTAAATAAATTTTAGAAGTGGGACTCCTGAAAAATTTTAGGGGATCTCAGAGAAGAGCTTGAAATAATCTTCTCTCTACAAAGGACATGGATGACAACATGGATAAGAATCACTTATGCATACATTAAAGTTCCTTTTACTTCATGAACAAGTTTTTGAGGACATTTTTCTTATGAACATTGCTTAAGTTAATAACCCCCATTTGTGTGAAAATATTAGCTTGTTTGACTGTGTAAGACACTCTCTCCACTCAGCATACAGGATGGCTTGACTGACTCTTGGTCCTGCCACCAATACAAGTTTCAAGTCATATGAGCCTGCAGCAGTGAGGGTGATGTATTTCAGAATTCACATGAACAGCAACACATCTTGAATCACACCCTCCTGTGACTTGCCCATGAATTCCAGTTCTGGCCATAAGAAAATAGTGATCTTGTAATGAAGAGGTTTAAACTGGCAAGACCAGTTTAATTAATTGTTGAAAAATATGTCTACTAACATGGGAAAGCAGATCTCAAAAATCTCAACAGCAGTCAGTAAAAAGATGGACTGACTGTCATTTGTAAGTTTTTGAATTAGCATGTTTTCTGAGAAGTTTCAGAAGGCACCAACCCTGGGAAGAAGGGGCTTTAATTTGTATTCCCAAATCTAGTCTAAATCTGTACCATAATCTTGTTTGGTGGGGTATTCATTCATGTAGTAATTGGATAAATATTAAGTGTTATTTGCCACATAAGAAGAATTACAAGTAGTTTGTCATATAAGGGCAAAAGGACTCTCTCAGTTCAGGTATGCCACAATAAGTGTGGCTTGGTTTCCTCCTTGGAAAAGAAGTGGCAGCTGATTCAGACTATAATGAAAGATGACACAAGGTGAAACTTAGAGATCCTCTGGCATTGAGTGATAAGAGCTAGTAGATGCCTAAAGGCAAATTTAGGGAGATTACAGCTGCCTAAACCAAAGAATGTGATAGAGAAAAATTTTGTCCATCCTTTAAGGTCATGCTCACAGTATCCCTCAAGGCTGGCTGGAGAACTGCTCTGAAGGTCAAGCTTGTCTGTATTCTACAGGATAAGCCTGCTAGGAATATTCAAGCACAATAGGAATCCTCCAGGAATCTGCATGGCTTTAAAAATGGGATGCATGACTTTTGCTCCCAGCCTTGAGTGAACAAGAAGTCAGTGAGGTTGATATGTGCATGGAAGGCACCACGTGGTAATGAATAAACTTCTGCCACTTCAGAGTGGCACAGACATAAAATCAGGCACCTGAGTGTCTTTGCCTTTCCTTATTTTCAAAAAGAAATTACTCTTGCCAGCTGAAATTGTCTGTACATTGACACTTCTGTGCATCATGGTCCTGTCTGGTTTGATAATTCAGCAGCTTCCAGTCTTTTGGGGCTCACAAACCAGGAACCTCCAAAGCAAAATCCCTTCAATCATATACACTGAAAGCAGATACACTAAATGCAGAGAAAAACTGTGATAACACTGTAAAGTAAAACAGACATCAGCACTTAAATTTAAAAGTTACCTGAGGAGTCATGGTAAAGTCTCATTTCTAGAGTGGCCAAGTGTTTATATTTCCTGGGGAGAGGGGTTCAGATTCTATAACCTTTTCTTTCTGACAGAGTCAGTCCCATATTTCACAATTCCCAGGACAGTGTCCACAGTCTGCAGTTTGCAGCCTGCACTGGTATCTTCCTCCTGCTGCTATTGGCTTGCAATGAAAAATTACCAGGGGAAGAAAGACAGAACAGCCATGGGAATCTGACTTTACAGACCACTGGCAATAAAGAACTTATTTGGAACTGGGGTAAGAATTTTATAACCCCAGTCTTACACAATGCCCAAACAAGGTGTTTAAGCATGTTAAAATGCCTTTTTGTGACAAGGATAAGTAACAGAAATAGAGCAAAAATGGGCAATGGAAAGAAGATTGCCAGGGTTTGTAGGGAGAGAGAATATCCTATAACAACTACAATTTAAAAACAGGGAAGCTATTTGGCATGTAAGTCCTTCTTGCATTGGTTACTTAGATCATCTACAAGGATCTACCACCATTATTTCAACACAGCAACTGGATTTTATTCATATTCAGACTTGTCTCTGAAGTCATCCCTATCTGAGATTTTATGAGGTGACCTGCAGAGGTCCTTTCCAAGGCAAATTATCCTGTGATTTTCAGTGATCTGCCCCTGTGTAGCAGACAGCTGTAGAAGCTACTACCAACTCTGATGCACCTTGATTTGACAACAACTATGTTAACACTGAGTGCTTGATACTGCAAATCTACAAATCTTAGCCTAATTTTTATACAGCATTTTCCATCAATTTTTGTGCCAGAATTTACCACAATTTTCAAAAATTAAATCATGTGCCTGGTATTATACTCAATGTTGTTGAAATTCTGCAAACAAGATCAGCAACACTAGTAAATAATTAGATACAGAAAGTGAAGATTAACTCAGCAAACTGATATTATGCTGAGAAGTGTGGGTAAATGGAATATATTACCTAAATGGAAGCAGCTCCTACCCAAACACACTGTAACACTGTCACTGCTGGTAAAAGCAGCTCTAATCAGCTCAAGATAGCAGAATTACAGCTCAAATTCTCATGCCAAGAAATACCTTTCTCCACAAAAGAGTTCTTAATGACAGGATGACTTAGAGGTTCACTGATAGCAGTGAAGAATGACTCTTGTAGAATAACAATAGAAACTCACAGAGCCCTAAAATCCTCATGTGACACTCCCTAAGTCCCTGCCTGAGGACTACACTGATCATGTTCTGAGCACAGGTTTGCATTTCCTGTTACACTGAACTGATTTCAAAATTCAGTTTTCTTATCCCAAGACCTCTACCCTTTCATTCACAATTCCTTTATGCTGTTTCTTGCTTAAACAAGATTTACAGACTTGTAAGAAACTTTCTTCAACAACAAAAAGCAATAAACTAATAGCTGTAAAGGGACTAGCATATGGTATTACAAATTCATTGATATTATATGATGCCCATGTACTCAGACACATCTTGCTTTAACTTCTTTCTCTTTCTTTCTCTTTGCCATGAGCAAACTTCAGAAGTTCATGAATCCAAAACTTACTGTCTGGAAAAATACATTTTCATCTATGAACACAAGGACATTCTCAGTTCCCACTTTTCAGGATTTTGAAAAATTGAGCAACACATTTTAAAGGGTACAAAACAGTAACAGAGACATGAATCTGAAATACATCTTATGTAGCAATAGAAGTGTTATTATAATAAATATGAAAGTCCCTGATATACCTTTATGAAACAGGAAAAAAGGCCCAAGATTCCTAAAATTTAAACTCTAATAGTAAGAACAGATAATGTTCCACTCAATTATCCTCTGTTCAAATTCCAGATGCTTCTCTATTTGGGAAACATATTATGCCCAGGTCACATTCCTGTGTTTAACTAAGTTTACAGTCACTCCCTCTTCTTTAAATACTTGAGAGCTTTTTGTTTCTGCATGTTCTGAAGTGTCATCATTTATTGCCACAGGCACAAAGGCTATATTTAACTAATAATGACAGCAGTTGTCATTAGATTTTAAACTCACTAACACTAGGCTGACATATTATTTGAAGTATGTCTTAATACTAAATTTGATTAAAATTACAAACATCCCATCTTCTCTGCCAATCAAGCAGCTTTGTTGCCTCACCCTGACCTTTTCTACGAATTTTTAAGGAAAATTGGTC
>WBND01000232.1:595158-703860 GCA_013398595.1 Tychaedon coryphoeus | reverse complement strand
CGCAATTAATTTACAGTCATAGAGCTTTTGCATTTACAAAGCTCTGGCCTACCGACAGTGTTGTTTCTTCTCTGGAAATTCATAGTAAATCAGCTGCTGTCAGCCTAAGAATCTGCGTGAATCTCAAACATCGCTATTCTGTTACTGGCACTTAGTTCTCCTGTTTATTTTTTTTTCTTTCTGGGTCATTGCTTGATGAAAGATGGCCAGAATTGAAACCCACACCATTAGTTGGGTTTTACTTAGTGACTTTGTATATTTTGGTTCATTTTTCTTTATTTGTTTTTACATGCTCTCCTGCTTTAAGAAAGTTGACTTCTTACTTACTTCTTACTCAGCAGGAACTCAGGAGGAGTTCCCATGCTCTGAAAATGTCATTTTGTAAAAAGGAACACTTACCTTTTCTTGTGTTTTCTTGCGCAGATCTTATTCTCAATTTGAAAAATGTCACACTTCTATGTACTTCATGTTTTCATGTGTTAAGTATGGTATTGCTTTTAAAATGTGTCTGTAGAAAAGGTGCGTCTGTAAGCTGGGGAGTTTCTAAGCAGTTCATTGTATATACAAAATGATTTTTAAAGAAATATGGATGGCTTCTGAACAGGGTATGCTGAGGCACTTGGACAGGCAATACAGGACTCCCCATCTGACAATCTGTGGGATGGAACAGCCACATGAATTTAACTTTTTTTACACAATAGTTCTCATATAATGGTGCAGAGGTGCTTGAGGGCAACAGTCAATTCTGCAATGCTGTTGTTCACCACATCCTTGTGTTTTTCCATTTTCTGTTTCTCTTTCAAGTTGTGATTTCATTCATTTGATTTTCTTACACAGTGCTAAGGAAGTGATTTCAAAGCCACTCAGGCCATGGCCTTTGAAAGGATAAACCAGAAGGACTGGTACAAGGTCCTGGGGGCCAAACCATCAGACAGCCCGGCAGAACTGAAACGGAAATACCAAAAACTTGCTTTGTTGGTAAGGCTGGGTTTGATATTTATGATATACCAAAGTCATTTTTATAAACCAGTAAGGTTATAGTTGCAGGGTTTGTTTTTAAGTCTTTGTATCCATATGATTGATTAGATGCAAGCCTCAAGTACACAAAGACCAGATGCAAAGAACAAAAGGAAGTTTTTTTCCTAATACTCAGTAGTAATGAAATAAAATCAGGATAGGAGGAAAATAAGTTAATTTTATTGGAAAGTTTTAGGGTTTTGTGGAGTTGTATTCTTGGTCATGCATCAAGACTTCACGTTCTGTGAATTCTCCTAAATTTTTCTGTACTGCTGCTATTGTGCATAAGAATCTCAGAACTTTACCATGTTATTCTGCATGGTTCTTGGTTATTCTGTTTTACACCCTCCCTTGAATTCAGGCATTTTGCTCAAAAAGTGCTTTGGCTTGGGTTTTTGAGTAAAATGGAGTGTCTTCTTTGATACTGTTGACTCTTGTCAGCTGAATTTGATATACAGAATTCCCAAGGGAGTTAAATTCTGTTTCTTGAAAGCTGGTAGAGAAGAAGAAAGGTGAGCAGAACTTGGTTTTTGTAGGAAAAACTCCCTTTTCTTTTGGAAGCTGCTAGCTAGGCTGTCAGTATTGGCAGATCTGAGGTGGTTTGAGGTGTCAAAATGAATGTGGTAAGAAGTTGGGATTTTTAAGTGAGGAGAAGAGAATGTCAGTGACCAGGAGACTGAGTTTAATTGTTAAGAGTTGAAGTAGGTTTGGGGGGAAGGTTGTTAATTTTTATTTCTAACCACTATAGAAACTGTTTTAAAGTTTGGTCATTTCACCAGTATGTTCCAGTTTTACTCATCCTGGTATTCTTCAGCTGAATTTTCTAGGCACCCTCTGCTGTACATCTACTCCTTCTCAATGCCTCCTGTGAACTTATTTCTTTGCCTGAAACTGATTGGTGTACTTAGTCTTAAATTCTACACCTGGCAAGATGTTTGTGTGCAGATTCTGGTCATAAATCCTTTGGTTCTCAGTGTTAAACTTTGATTATTCCAACAAAGAAGAGGGCTTTGGAAATCAAGTTTCTTAGTTCCATTTTGAATAGAAATTGTTTTCTTGGACCTCTTAATGGTTTTGTTCTATTGAATTGCTGGTAAAATGTGAGTAAAAGATTAATAGAGGTTTGTTTGTTCTTAATGAAGGGGGTCAGGGGATGACCATGGTGTAAAATATCTCTTCTGTCCAGACAAGGACATAATTTAAACTGAATACTGTTATGAAATTAATATATGTATTTTCCTATGAATTGATGTATAATAATGGAATTAAAATTATAAGTGTTGTTCAGAGCTGTTACAGAAGTGAAACTTACACAGTCCCTTTCTTGTATGAAATTTTTAAAAACTGTGTTATAGAGCTGTACTTTGATGTAATTTCATGTCATTATTTTGGGGTGTATGAGAATTATCAAAGTTTACAAATGTGTGTCCACATCTCCAACTGTAGTTTCAGAAGATTAAAGTATTGTCTGAATGTACAAGCATTTCTTTAGCACCTGTATATTCCCAGCCTGATTGGTTAGTGCTCTTTATTTGCAAAGTCAGTGAGAAATGTTAGAAAAAAGTTAATCTCCTGGAGAATTATGCTGTGCTAATAGCCTCAAAGTCCAAAGGTTTATAAAGCAACTTGCATATTGGATGCCAGCTGCAGTTAATATGACATTGGTGCTGTAATCATGAATATTCTGATCACACTTAGCATCAAGCAGAATAGGTGGTGAAATTTATTTTTAAACATAATTCTGCTGTTAAAATAAAAATGGCAAATCTCTGAGTCCAAGCCTTTTTTGAGTGATCCCCAATGCTTCTTGTTGAGCATTTGCTTTTTGCCATCTGCTATTTTCTGTATTTGTCAACACATGTATGCTTAGCATCTTGAAGGAACAGGCAGATGTAAAATTTCCAAAGCTAAAAAGAGTTGGAGATCTTGCCATATGTCATCCCAAAGATGACTATATTTGTAGTTAAATCTCAGGATTGACCTTAATAATGCGAAGTAGTACACAATTAAAAGTGATTGAATTGTAGCTTTGTAAGAATGACTTCATCAGGGCAAATTCACTTAAAACTGATGAATTTTTAAAACCAAATCCCTTTTTATTTATTCTGACAAATTGAGGATGGAAAAAGTTAATAAGCCAGAACAAAACCATACATAGATACCCTACTAGAGTGAATATATTTTTCTTTACTGCATTTAATTTTTTCATTTGGTCAGGTCACAACATGTATGCAAGTGAATTATTTTACTATAGATAATACCAGTTCAGTCCTTAAGAATAGTATTAATTTGATACAGAAAATTAGTTTGGGCTAAAACTAGGGATTTTTTTTTCCTGACACACCTTCTAATTATTTAATCGTCTTACAAAATTTCCTTGAGACTTATTTTAATAATTCTTGTGTACTTAAGTGACTCTGATACTTGAATCATCTTGATACTCTAAGAATGAGCAGCAGCTGAAGATGACAGACTTTAGGGCACAAAATGCATGTGCCATTGTCAATTCTATGAAAAGCTTATTTTTGAATGAAAATAAAACTTCAGTGTATGCAGGCTCATACTCTGGCACAAAGCTCCAGGCAGTAATTCTGAAAGGAGAAGAAATGGAAGTGAGTGCTTTGAAACCAGCATAGCTCAATGCAGAGGTTCCTTGGCTGCCTCTCACAAACTCCTGCTAAAGTGCTTTCTGAAGCACACAAAACTTGTAGTTTCTGTAGTCTGAAGGAATCCAGCACATTCTGAGAATCAGTATTGTGCTGAAGTGGTAGGAGTGTATCTTTAATCCCCTGTCTTTGGAACATGCTGGTGTGTTTGAGATATTTGGGGTACACAGCCTTTTATCCACAGTTGCATGGTGGTTTCAACAAGGTGATTTCTTAAATGGATAAATGGGTTTTGTGCTCTATGCTTGGTTTTTTAAGGAATCCATTCAGCTTTTAGGAATGACAGTGTTTATGTTCCATTTCTAAATGTGTATAAAATCAACAGAAGATCCAATTAGAGCAATAGAAATAGGACATATTCAGGGGACACCCCCCCCAATCTTATTTTTGGCACAATTTTTGCATTTGCTTTTGATCCAGCACTTTGTGGTCAGAGAATAAGTTGTCAGATTGTTCTTGAATTTTTATGTAGCTGCTTTATATCTGAAAACTGCTTTTCACCAGGAATAAAGTCACCAAACACATAAGGTTTGTCTAGCTGAAAATCAGGTGTCTGTTCCTGTTGATGCTGATGATATTATAGGATACCTTTCAACTGGAAAAAAATTATTGTGCAGGAAAATTATATGCTGCTGTTACAGTGTATGCCCTAATCTTAAAGAAAATCCGTGTAATTTGAGCAGGCAGTATGCAAAAAGCTCTTATTTTTAATATGGTAAGGAAATAAAATGTGCCACTTAACACAGAGTGTTACAAAGATTATCTTTTTTATCGAAAGGGGTGGTGTGTGTGTATACAAATACAAAGTGTTAAGGTGCTCACTTGATCTCTTTGAAAGAGTAGAAGATTTGCAAACAGAGCATCAGGGATGGGTGAGGATGACTCAGTAAAAAAGGAAATGAATAGAAACTTAATGAGGCAAAATTACTTGAAGAAGAGATTTTTCCATGGAGCATGTTTAAAGTAAAGACACAGGACGTTCTGGATCTGTTATCAGATTTATGTACACATCTAATTCTGCCATCACAAGAAATGCAGAGTATGTAATATATATAAAGAGCTGCTTGCATTATTGTTTTAAAGTTTGTTGCAAGATATATTCAGTATTACTCCTGAAAGGACCTGCCTGCTGAGAAACTTCATGCTAAATTTAAGTTGAGAATTTGAAACTTAAAAATGAGCACACTTTGAGTTTTGTCTTGGAAGTCTCCTCATAACTCTTTCCATGAGAAGCAGGCAGTGTATGTATTCCTTTTTCAATAGCCTTGGCTGGGTTTTTATTTTTTTGTTTGACTAGCAGCACACTTGTTAGAGGTATTTAACAGATCATTGTGTTTATTTAACTTCACCTAACTGGTAGAAAATGGATTTGTAATTTGACAATATAAACAGAACAAGTTCAGTGCATTCTGGCTGGAGCTTGAGTGGAGTCAATCTTACAGCTACAGAGAGGAAGATAAGCCATCCACTTTAATAAAAGGACCATTGTTTTAATGCTCAGGGTAGTTTTACTCTGAGCTGTTCTTTACATCTGATTTACAAATTGCCACTTTAATGCAGAGAAGGGAACATATTTTCAAATTGTGGCTTGAGAAGTTGATTACCAGTCTGGGTAGTATCAAGTGAAGCTGGGTGTTAGAGAAATCACTAATTCAAGCAGCTTCATTAGCCAGGTTATGATCATGCTGCTGCTTTTAAAACTATGAGTTGTGTCATTTATTCCTCTGATTTTGGTGTTGGCTTTTCTTTGTTTCACTTTGTAATGTCTAATGATTTCATAAAGATAGAGGTGAATTGGAACGAGTGGGTGGGGTGTGAATATTCCTACAGAAGAAGTTTTGTCTTTAACTTACATAGAATATGAGAACCTGTAGCATCACAAAATAGGCCAGCAAGTAAGTAGTGCATTGCTTGTTCAGGTAGTTCAGCCAGTTGTGGATGTAATGTTAGTTCAAAAATTATTTTTAAATTTGATCTGTTTACTTCCTTATTGTCCACAGTTCATTTGTTATAATGAGCAGCTTCTGGTACCTCATACTTGGTAGATTTAGAGTTCATATGTAACAGAATGGGCACCAGGCAATTGAAATGGCAGATTTGGCCAGTATGTGCTGGGCCTTTGATGTCATTTGTGCTCTGCAGAGGAATATGATGCCTGTGTTGAACACTTTGTGGCCTGGTTATGTAAGTTATTCATTGTAACATGTATTTATTTAATATTTGCAACTGTTCTTTCAGCATTTTCAAGGCATATTTAAGTAGTTTTATATTCCACGGTATGCTTTTTATCTCATTTCTAAAGTGAGATGTTTGAAATAAAAATAATTTAGCAAAAGATATGAATTAAAACACAAAGAAGGAAGCTACCAGGACCAGCATAATGCTTTCACATCATAAATGTTCTGGTTGTTCTGATGTTTGGACAGCCACAGTCAAGAGTATCTTGAGCTGTTCAGCATTTCCAAATCAGACCATGCATTCGTGTCTACTCCAGAAATTTTAACCACTAAGTCAATTGTTTAAAGAAGCTGTAAGTCCAATGGTCTGAAGAGTAATAAAAGTTCAGGGTAGAATCAATCATCTTCCAATGGCTGTGTTCATATAAGGATCTCCTATTGCTGTTAAATGAAATCAGTTATATTTCTGTTGAATCTGAAATAGTTATTACATTTTTTCAAATATTGTCATGTGATTACTAACCTGTAAAACTCAGTGTTTTGGGGACTTATGGGGTGTTTTATTATTTAAATAAATAGTCTGTGTCTAATTTTTTCTTCTGTTTGAAATACATAATATAATTATTACAGAAAGTTGTTAAAGCAACACATTCTCACATTCCTTCTTTCCTTCATATTTTCACACTTTAGAATCAGAAAATCCCCATCTGAATGACAGAACTGTCCCACCCTCCATCTTTTACTTGCCTCACTGCATCACAAATGCTTCCATCTCCCATTGTGCTCAAATGCTCAGCAGACATGAGCTCATTTGAGCTGATTTAATGCAGAAGTGAATTCATGTACCTGAAGGCTTGGTTTGTAGGATACTATGTACATAGCTTATTACTAAGTTCAAGTTTTGGACTCTGCCAGTCATTTGGATAAACTCTTTGTCACCTAATTTTCAGTACATTAAAAGTCATGTTTCAAGGCTGAAAAGTCAGTAGTCAGCTATTGACTGACTGTTGTCAAACTTGACCTTTCATTGTTATTCCTACTGAATTATCAATAATGAAAAAATCCAGTCTGTTTTACTTGGATTTATGACCTAAGAATGTCCACAGTCAAAGATGAATGAGTTTGCTGAGCAGCATCTTAGCTAAACATTTTTCTTCCCTTGACAGAACATTAGATTGTAACTAATGAGGTGTTTGAGGAGAGGCTGAACAAGAGCTGCTCTTTTAAGAGGTACTTGCCTTCTGTCAGAGCAATCCAGGATTGGCTCTGACTGCTGCAGAGGAGCCGTGCCAAGGATGGGCTTGGGAGGATTCTCTCAGTGAAACTCTGGCTCCTGGAAATGTTGAAATGCAAGGGATGAAAACCTTGGATTATTCCTCTGCAGTTACTGACCTGTGCTAAGTTTTGACTTCACCTTTCTATCTCCTTCTCTTGACTATTCCTTTCTAAAAAGGGGCAGTTCTGTGAGGACTAAGACTGCCTAGATGGAATGTTATTAAATATCACTGTCCTCGGTGGTGGATTCTGGTAAGTGAGCAGAATATTCTATGGATATGTGATTTCCTAGAGTGCCCCTGAAAATGTGTCCCTTTACCATTGTGAGGACATGATGCCAAAGTTGTTGTCAAATCAGAAGTTAAATTAACACCAACCTAGTGATCAGTCCAGATTGGAGCACATCCTTCAGGCTTTTGAATAAATCCAGTACAAACTAGTTTCTAAGTGTGTGATTTCATAGATTGTTTGGTATTATTTTGTCACGGTGGCTATGAATTCTTGAAATAGTGGTGACTTTTAATTGTTGTTGTTAGGGGTTTTTTTCTGTTGTGTTTTGGGGGGAGGTTTACCTTTTTGGTCTTTTTAATACTGGTTTTCACAACTGAGTAAATTTTGTTAATAGGTAGCTTTTTTTGTCCATTTTAAAAGTTATAATTCAACAAGGGCCAAACCCTGTTATTTTGACATCTCAAATGGCTTCAAACACTGTAGTGATTCTATATTGCTCTCAGAGGTGGGGGAAGCTGAAAGAAATAATTTCAAGAAAACAAAAAATTAAAACCACATGTTATGCAAGTGCTGGAGTTATGGTATAAAGATGAAAAATTAATTTTTTTTTAAGACCTGTATTCTTCAAGGCCAGTTTTCCAGCTGCAAATGAAGTGCCTTAGGGACTTTGATTATTTTGCACTATGCTTAAATCTGACCTCTTAAAGCTGTGAGGCTGTTTTCAGGTATTCCAAATGAATTGGAAAATGAATATTATGCTTTGGTTTGGAATACTGTTTGTGACTGGGGCAGGGGGGCAACACAGAAAATTGTGCTTTGTGCTCAGCAGCTCTGAGGAAGTTGTGGGTATCAAAATACTTGACTTTGCCTGCACAAGGGTTTCTTCTTGCAAGTCCCAGTGCCAGCTGAGGGCTCCTGCCCCAAACTGCCTGTCCCTGCCCTTCTGCCAGATGTTGCTCAGCCAGGAAATAGCATCCTGTGGGTTTTCCTTCAAGCACTACTGTTCATGTCAGCTGGAAAGGCTCCTCTCTGTTTTTTCAGTAGTTTAAGCAACCCTGCTTGGTTTGCTTTTCTGAAGTGGTTTGTTTGTTTGTTTGTTTGGGTATTTTTTTTTCTATAGTAAAACAGGGGATTCAGGAGTTTGCTTTCACATGAAAGTAGCATTTACCTAAACTGTTTTCCTAACCATTTGTTTGTCTGGAATTATTTTTATATGACTAGAGCCACAATAATCTATGCCTAAACAACAGAACATTGTTCAATGTGACATTATTAGTGTAAATTGTGAGCCTAGGACCCAGAAATTTAGAAAAAAAATTAAATTCCCTTTCTATTTTTATCTTTATGCTACTGTAAATTTAAGTGGTTTTTTTCCCCCTTCATTCCTTTGCTAGTTTTGGATGGGTTTTCTGTTGGTTTTTTTTCTTCTCCTGCTGTATAGTGTAGTTTTCAGAGAGCTTTTTGAAGTACCTCTTGAGGCTCTTGGGTCACTCTTCATAGGAGAATAAGGAACCATGGAAATGGAAAAAATGAAAGAGAATCTGTTTCTAAAAATGTACTTTTTGGTAGCCATAGCTTCTGATTTTTCTCCTCATTTTCATACCCTCATTAGCCAAAGAATTGTTTTCTTCTATTTATACAACAGTTTATATTCTTTTCCATCAATAGAAACTGAAACTTTTACACTTGATTTTTCAGGGGGAGCTGAAGGGCTCTAAAGTAGCAGATGCATGGATTGTTGCCTTGGAGTGAGGAGAGTCTAGTCACCAGTTAAGAGCAGTAAAGAATGTGGAAATTCAAAGTACCAGGGTGATGCTACAGTACCATGATAAAAGCAGTTGCATTTTAAGTATGCATTTAAGTTTAAGCAAGATACCTTTAAAAAAAAGAAATCCATCATGGAAATGAATGGGTTTATGACAGTGTAATTTAGTTTGTGGGTTTTTTTAGTTGCACTTTGAGGACTCCAGTAATTTTCAAGAATTTGCTGTGCTGCAGTGATAGTCCCAGCCTGTGTTTTTACCATGCAGCTGTCAGTGAACACCAATTTTGTGTTCTGCATACCTGTTGCACATTGCTATGTACATTTAATCCTAACTTTTCTTTTTCTTCTTTTTTTTTTTTTAATTCTGGCTGGTTTTAAAATAAAACAGTTTGGGTTGTCTGTGGGTGTTTTCTTTCAGAATTAACCACTGGGTAATGAATAACTACAGTGTTAGGGGAAAAACTCCTTTTTCCTCTAGAGTGCTGTCTTGAGGATGTTTTGCTGCAAATATTTGAGTCAGGGCAAGTACTTCCTTCTAGTTACAGCTATAGCAAGAGTAGTGTTATCTGAAATATTACTGTTCTGGTGGATTTTATTTATCTCAGGCAAAGGTGTAGGTGTGCTGTGTTTAACAGTGGTTATTTCTGGCCAGAAGGTTATGGAAAAGATTAATAATGTGTATAAAACATGCAAACAGTGGAATATTCTGTGGGAAGATTGATACTTGCACAATAGTTTTGATCATGGCAGATTATAAGGAGGAAAAAGGGACAAGGCTAGACACAATTTTCACCAGGTAACTGATCAATGAGCAATGTTAGAAAGAAAGTCATAGAATGGATAAGTTCTAAGAGATGAGAAGGAAAATGAAGTGGTCATCTTTTATGTTTCCACAAATGAGGAAGATTTCCCATGAGAAAGAATCATCTTGGAGATGGGCAGTGCTGGCTGTAATTAGTGTCAAGGCTGGTAACAAGATCAGGTAGGGCAAGGCTGAAGTTGTTAGAAAGCTTAAAGGTTGTTTGTGTTTGGGGGAAGAAAGGAAGAGGGGATGGATTGAAGTAATGAATCAAGTAGGTAAGTTCTTTGCTCTTTTGTCCAGCTCTCTTTGGGCAGATGTAATTTGGGGAAGTTTCAATCTCTGTATGAAGAGATTGCATGTCTCAAGGAGCTCCTCACTTTCTGTTTCTCCTCTTTGCAAGAGGAAGAAGCAGGCTTCTTGCACGTTCCCTGCTGACTTCTGCCAGTCAAGGGAGCATTTGGAAAGACTGATTGTGGACTAGAAAGGCAAGTTTAAGGTCTGCCATCATCCTTTTCATGGAAGTAGACAGTCTCACATTTTGGGGAGAGTGCTTTGCAGCATCAGTGAAATACAAAAAGCACCTTCAAAGTAATCTTGTGCTGTTTTAAGAGAAGAGCACTCCTCTTTTTTTCTTTCTTTTTTTTTCCCTTCCCAAACACTTGTCACACGAAGCTTTTCAGTACTGAATTGTGCTAGTTACTTCAGAGGGGACAGCTTATGAAACACAAAAGAGTGTGGAGCCTGACCTGCTGAGGGCCCTCACTTCTCACTGGGATTCTGCTGAAAATGCTCATTTTTCATCCCTGGTGTTCCCTGGAACGCACATGTTACAATCCTGGTGTTCTGCAGGTGTACGTTCATTCATGCTGCCCATCCCAGTCTTTGTGCACAAGAAAGGATGTGATCCAGCAGCTCAGTTCAGGAACTGTAGGAGTCATAGTGTGAAGCAGATATTTAAGAGCAGCACTAAACTTTGTGCCTTGCTGTGGTGCAGAGGAGCAGTGCTGTGCTTTGCTGTACCCTGCTAAGCATTAGATGGCAGTAGTGTGTTGTGTTTGGCAGCTGCTTTGTCGTTGGCTTTTTATCTTTGGTGTCTCCGGTGCACTTTCATAAATGGAGAAAACATGTATTTTATATCTCACAGATTTTATAAAATGCTGATTTATGGCTGCTTTGGCTGTGTAAGGGCAGCTGCTTGGAGTCCTGTGTGCATAGGTGGGATTAGTGTGCTCTAGAGTGTGCAGTGTCTGTGACTTGTTTTCTGGTTTGTAGGACCTAACAGTGATAACATTAACCACACATATTCTGATGATAAATATGCTGTTAATGGCCAAGTGAGTTTAGTTCTGCAGCGTTTACTTTTTCATAAGCTGTTACCATGTCTAAATATAATATAGCCTGTTAGATGAAGTAGGTTTGGAGCTTTTTTTTATTTTTTTTCCTTTATTTCTTGATGAAAAAAAATTCTTAGGCTCAAGAGAAAGTTGGTAAGAACATAATTAACCTTTCAGCACAGTGGTGTTATTGTCACTCCAGGTCTTGGACAAGTGCAGTTACCTTGTGATGCTTTTGGGAGGGTGTTTTTTCCCTTCATCCTTGTTTCTCCCAGGTAAAGGATCTCAAGGATTTCAGAACTGTGTTGCATTGTATTAATTGGGCAGGATGATCAATTAATGGAAGAAGAGCAAGAAAGTGTTGACAGAACATGCTACCTAATTAGTACCTGATGGACCATGTAGGCCACAGAGCCCAGACTGTGATGTTGCCTCAGGGTGGCAACTATACAAGACCTTTATATGCAAAATAAGCCTGTGGAAAAGCCAGGGAAGGAAGTCTTCATTGCTGAAATATTTCCCTTTCCACTGCAACCTTGGGGGCAGCTTCATACTTCACAGAAGGAGCACATACCAGATTATCAACTCTATGTTTTGTACATGTCTTGCTCTGAAGTCATGTAGCCTTTTGCTTCTCAGGTATTTTTTAATGGAAGATCTGATCTACAAATGGGTGTTCTTTATTTTAAATAAAACTGCTTAGTAAGAGAGAAATACTGGGGCAGTAAGATTTTCCTATGAGAGATAAAATGGCAAGGAAAAGGATTCTGAGTGAAGAGCAGTCAGCACCACAGTGCTCAGGGGTTCCACCCCAACTGGATTTTGGTTACACAGCAGTGCCTGAGAGTTTTTCAGGTGAAACTTAAGTCATTCTGAATTAAAAATCACTTCCACTTCAGGAAGGTAGGATGCTACAATTATTTAGTTACTGGTAATTAATGGGTTTTTTCCATTCATTTTTATAAACATATTGGTAATTAACTCACATTCTTCATTCAGAAGTTTCTTTCTGTAATGATAGAAGTTTCATGTTTACTTGGTTAAAGATTTTTTTCAAAACTAACTCATTTTCTCCTGCAGTTTAAGCTTCTTTGTTCTACTGAGATAAACCTCTTTCAGAATACTTTTATTGAGTAAATAACCTCTCTTTTGGTGTGTAAAATATTGTATTTTTTTACTTAAATTTTTTAAGTTCAGCTGGTGTGACCTTTCATTGAGTGCCGCAGGGTGGGGGCCAAGTGCATGTTCATCACTTTTTCCCTTGATTGTCACAGGTGGCTAAAATGTGCTTTTCTTTAATTTTGTTAGCCCAAAGTTCCAATCCCAGTTTAATAAGATAATTTGGCCTGTATTTAAAAGCCATTCCAGAATGGATTGTGCAGGAAAAGCAGTTGGGCCCTAGAGCCCAGCAGCCAGTCTGTGCTCTGTGGATCCTGCCCACAGCCAGAGCAAATGCTCATTTGGAGGTGTTGTGCTTGGGTGCTCAGCTATGGCAAAGGAAATGCCAGATCTGGGTGTTCATTCTGTCACAGGCTGGTGGGCATTTGCAGCTGAAAGTGCTCAGGGTGACAGTGGAGGTAAAATTACCCAAAGCCTTAACTTTAAATGAAATTGTGGAGCTCTCAGAGTGTTGTAATTGCATTATATGGTTCCTTTTCTGAGCAAGACTGCTCAGCTTTGCATTTTGGTTCTTTGTCAGCTGATCTGGAACTTTCAAGACACGCTGCATAATTTGATTGCAAATATTGCTACAAGCCCTGTAGCAACAGTTCAGAACTGGAAATGTGTAATTTTGTCAAGGTGTGGGGTGATGAGGGGAGCCCACTCTCCCAGTTAAGCTTTGCTGATAGTGTTTCAGATGTAGAAGTTTAGTATCTTGGATAGCTTTAAACATCAATTTATTGGGCCCTGAGACCAACAGAAGCAGGATTACTTGTTCATAAGGGCTGGGGTGTGGATCAGCCACACTTGAAACTGAGGACAGAGATTCCAGAGTGGGTACCTGGCATGAAAACCCAAAGTCAGTCTGAACTTTGCAGTGCAGGCAGGGTTTTCCCACCAGCTCTCACACTGATCTCTCCTACTCACAGTCTGCAGCAAGAGACCCTCTGATAAGCACTTCTGGATCAAAGCAACAAAACTCTACCTCCAAATGTAATTTTAGAAAGAGGAGGAATGCTGCTCTAAGCATAATTGTCCAAGCTTGATGCCAAAGCTATGGGAAGATGAAGACTGAACACAGCCTTTGTGGAGAAAGAGAGAAAAAACTGAATGCAAAGAGAATGTTTTGATTTTTGGAATTATTTTAAATTAGATATTTATAGATGTGGCTTAAATATTGTGGTCATATGGCCAGATTGAGAGATTTTGTTTTAGGAATTGTAATTGCTTTCTTACAAGAATGTGTCCTCATGGTCTGTAAATAACTAGAGAAATGGATGCAATTATATGACCCAGGCCTTGTTTAGCAGTTAATTTCTCCAGATTTCTATGAGCATTTGTTCTGACCTACACAGATTTGGTTGTTGGTTTAAATCTAGCCAAGGCTGGTGGTGTCTTAATTGCTACCACAGAGCAACCATTTGGCCTGTGCGAGATGAATGTTGTCAAGGTACCTTCTGCAAGGCGGACATTCATCCACTGGGAATGTATCAAGAAAGTTTTCATTAATTGGTCCCTTTGTTGGCATTTGTGGCAGAGCAGCCAAAAACTGAGTGTGAACAGACACTGTGTCAGGGGGTGAGATTTATTGGCAAGTCTCGGTAAAACTGGTATTTGCTACATATACTGTAAGCAGGGGCAAAGGAGTTTCCTCCTAAGAACAGCCTGGCATTAAATTTACTGAGTTGTTTTTTTTAAGGCAGGGAAGTGTAACAAGAATTCTGACCCAATCAGAAGTTAAATAGGAAATAGCCAGTTAATATTTTTTTTTCTTACTGTTGACTGTCTTGCAGCTTCTTTTTAATGTGATGTGAAGTGTTATGATGGGCTGTGTAACATACAGACAGATTTGCATGGACCTATGAATGTGTCAGATGAGAACACTTGACAGGTTTTGTCCTGACTTCATTTGCTTAACCTGTGGGTAATGACAATTACAGTTGATAATGTATACATGTAGGATAAAGCATGACAAATGTTGTTAAAACATAGCTCCCAATTTTGATATTTTTATGTTCACATTAATTTCTGCATTTTGTTCTTGTTGCTTTGTTAAGAGGATGCACTTCATTGTATTGCAAGGGACATACTGGTAATGATTTGTGCATTTTGTCTAAGTGGAGCATGATTGTTTGTTTAATTTTGTACAGAGCAAGGCTGTTTGCATGAGGCTTTCTGTTCTGCTTGCTTAAACCCATTTTAACTTTTTTTTTATGGCATAGCGTGCCATAAATAAAATAACACTTTGAACTTATTACTCTGAGGTAGAGTTCTGAAATTTGAATATATTGCCTGTTTGATATTGAGCTTTGATAAAAATAATACTAATACTGATAATGTGATTCAAAATTGCTTGGTGTTAATCTGTGCAGTTCCCATAAGGAGTCAAAGTTTCATCCTCTTGTATTCCCAGCCATGAGTCTGGCCATGTGGTTGGAAAATAATGGCTTGGGTTTCTCTATTCATCCAGCTGCTTCCAGTGTTCCCCCTGTCCTCATTCTCTGTTCTGAGCAGCAGTGTCCAGCTCACTCCTGCCAGGACAGGGCTGTCAGTGCTGTGTCCTGCTCTCATCCCTGTGCTTACCCAGGGCCACTTCCATTTCTGCCATGTTAGTCAGTCCAACCCTTTGCATACCAGTTTTGTGGCTTGGATCTCTTCTGTTTGCAATTTTAATTCAGTTCTTTCATTCAGGAAAAATGCACCTGCACCGCATGTGAAGAGTGTTCTCTTTGTCAAGTTTGGATTGAATTTCTCTTCCCTGACCATTGCTGAGTGTCTTTCATTGCTGCTTGTTTTTTAATATAAATACACATCTTTTTACACATTCCAGAAGGTGTTGTAGTGTAGGTTGTGAGAATTGTTTTTGTAAAAAATGTAATAATTCGTAGTTGGGTGGAAATCATTCTTCTCATTGCATTCAATGGAAAAAATAATGTCTAGCTATAAAAATACTGTAGTTGCTACTATATGCCTAACATGGAGAAGGGGATAAGTATGCTGAGATACTGAGTTAATTTGAGATGTTAATATTCTATCATTTGCTCTTTTTTAAAGGTCAGGTTTAGTCATTAGATGTAATTCTTTCAAAGGTAGAGATACTTGGTACATGTAGGTAATCCTGTGGTAAAATGCTGCTACTTGATTTACTCAGGGCACATTTCCAGCTTTAAATATATCCCTTATTCAAATATAGGCACACATCCCCTGTGGAAATAAAGCAGGACTTCAAGACTTGCTTAAACTTGTCCATTCAGTTTAGCAAGGTGATTCCATGAGACTGTAGGTGATTTCAGAGTTAAAAATCTTTAATAAATCAGGTAGTTTAGAAATTTGCTGTAAGTATTTAATGATTTCTTTATCACTCATGATAGTAAGTCCAGAATAATCTAACTTGAATCTTTGAGCTCTGATGGTTTCATCATTTTTCTATGCCTGTCATTACTTTCGAATTTTAGAACCTTAATAATGATTTCCCTTATGGGGAAAAAAGTCTAAGTGGTGTAAAATAAAAATTTAAAAATCTGAAAATGTTAAAATGTTTCTCCAAAATAATCATCGTATAAGAGAAGTTTAAGATTTAATGCAGCCGCATTTCATTCATCCTTTTTATATTACTTTTTTATTTTCTGCTGATGATTTCTGCAAAAGCATGACAACTTTGCAGAAATATTGGAAAGTAGGAAAGACAAATCAGTAGAAGGTAGAGAGTACTCCTTAGTTTGATCCTGGAAAAAAAAATTAGAACTGATTTCTCTTCAGTTTTCTCAGTCAGAAGAAACCAAGTTTTTACATTTTAAGTGTCTTAATTAAAAGCCATGTAATTTCAGCAGGAAGGAGTTTTTTACAGTTATCTGTGAAAATACACAGTAGTAGATTAAATCACTTTTTTGTAAGTGAAATAAAAATTTAGAAGCAGCAGTAGTTTTCCTAGAAAGTGGAGCCTCCTGGTTTGATGTACGGAATTAGGGATGTGGTGCATCTTTTGGTTTTGGAGTGAATACCCTTTATACACAGGGCAAAATAGCCATAGTGATGTATTAATTACTAAATGAGAAGGGATAGTACTTTTTAAACTTTTTCTAAAAAACCAGCCTTTTCAATCAGGCATGTGGAAAAGCAGCTGTGAGTAAAAGTTTGAGCACGTTAAGTGGTTTAGTTGTTGTGTATTCCACAGTTTAGGGGGAGATACAAATCCAGTGTAAAACAGTCCTGTGATGCTTCACCTTCATCTCCCACTGAGCTGCATTCAGCTGATCCTCACTGGGTGCTGTAAATGGCTTCCAAAAAATTAATTCATGAGCCCAGTAAGAAATGTACATTACACTGATTGAACTAGAGGGTCTCTTGCTAATTTGAATTTGATTAAAATCAGTCACCCTGTTACATTTATTGCCCAGAGTTAAGGAGCTGGTAGCAGGGTGGGGAGGAGGGGAGTTCCTCAGCCAAAGCTCAGCCAGCTCTCCTGCTCCTCATCCTGTGGAGTGAGTTCTTGAGGGCTGCTGATGTGTTACTGAGATGTGATACCAGTTGTTGACTAAATGATCGCATTAACTACCAGCAATCAAAGTCCAGGGATTGACTTTGCACTTCTTTAAAGTGCAGAAGGGTCCAAACTTCACAGAGGGAAGGCACAAATTCAGAGAGTAACAGTTGAATGTGCTGCAGCATGTTCCAAATTCTTACACAAACCTAATTGTGTGCTATACTAAACAAATAAGAATATAATAAATAAAATAGATGTTGGAACTCAAGGCATTTTCGTAGTTTACACTTGCAGCAACGTTAACGCCTTTTTTTTCGAGACAGAAAATGTTTGTTTACTTGCTTGTTCTTTATTCTGTAGCAGATATCAAAGGCAATAGATCAGCATAATGAAATACAAGTAATTTACCTAAAAAAAATTCCATGAAAAATTTCTAACGTTTTGAATACTTGAAAAAAGACAGAACTGTGAACTGAACCTGTATCTGTGTTTCAGGGTATGTTTGCCAACTCATACATTGTTTATCATAGTACCAAACCTTCTGAAAAATGTAGTCTGATGTATATTAGAATAACACAGTAGAATGCAATTGTTTTGTCAAGGTATGATAATGATCCTGTAATTGAAAAGGGCACAAGGTTGAGTTTGTGTTAGCCAGCTTTTCCTTGTGGTTGCCTTGCAGTGCCAAACATTTCATCAAGTCTCCAACAGATACTGCTTCAAGTGTGTTTTTCATACATGGACTTCAAGGTTCGTGCTTTTCCAGAATTTTTTTAGCAACTTCAAAAGCTAAAGGAAATGAAACCTTTAAGGAATTGTTTTTGAATTAAATCGTACACCAAGAACCAGAGTCCTCAAGAAATACTAGGATGATGTGACATTTAAGATAATCAGGAGAGAGAGCAGTAGTATCACATGTATGTTATCAGATGAACTAATGTACTTCCAGAATCAATTGCTTTATTTTTTAGCATTCAGGCTAACTGAAAAGCATCATATGCTGTAAAGTGATGCAAATCCCAGACAGGGAGTCAGCAAGTTACTTCTTGTACAGCTATAAAGAAGGCAAATTAGGTTGGGCAGGTATCACCAACCTTCTTCATTTTCCTTTCCCTCAGCTGGGCTTGGCAAAGGACCATTTACTGTTTTTATAAAATCCTCTAAAATAGTAACATGTTAGTAAAACTTGGTTTTGAACAGGAGTGTCAGGATGAGTGCTCAGCAGAAAGTTACTTTTATGAAGTATTGCTGCCTCAAAGCATGCACATATACAGCTGAAAGATTTAAATGTATCCAGAAGAGGGCTGAGAGCAGTGCTCAGGTAGGGGATGAGTGGCATGAGCATCATGTGCACAGATCCTGAGCAGTGATACTGTGAGAGACTGCAGCATTCAGAGTAAAGCCTCACAAGTGGGTGCATGAGAGAGATGAGCAGCAGTTCAGCTGGAGCCGAAGGAGGGAGGTCGAGTAGAAAACAGAGCCTGTCTGTTTGCATTACAGGGCCTGGACAGGCTGCAGCTGAGATTAACCCAGAAATAAAGCTGAATGGGAAAGAGCAGGAGACCACAGATGTCCATGTTTCACCTCCTGCACAACAAAACCAAACCCCTGGCGCTGTTTCCTCAGGCAGCTCCTCTGAAGGTGACACTGGAGAGGGAGCAGGATCAGACACAAGAATCCAGTACCTGGGAGTGAGGGAAGGTCCCAAAAAAGGAGTATGGTTGATTTATGTCTGAAGTATTGACAGAGGACATTGGAGTGCTCCCTCTGATCTTTGGTACTTTTGTAAAGTGTCCTCTGTGTCTGAGTGGCTGAACAGTGTCCAAAACAACTTCATTTGTTCTTGGAGAGGGAAGAGAAGGGCAGTCGAATCAAGGGTGGATTTTTGCTACAGACAAATTCCTGGATTTCGATTAGCAAGCTAGAGAGTAGGAAAATAAGTCAATAAGAGCATAACAATAAGTACATAAATCCAGATGAAACAGGGTCACTGGAATAAAAAAAAGAATAAGAGGAGTATTAGAGTAAAAGAGCTGATGTTTGAGGATTTTTCTTAGTGTAGATGTAGTTTGCTAAAGGCATTAGGTAATAATAGAGGAGGAAGGCCAAGAGAGGAAGGAGCAAATAGGTTCAAAAGGCATGGAGACAAAAATGGAGAGAAATAGATATAGATGTATATTTTAATGAGTCGGTCACTTACACTGGAGTTGATACAAGTTAGATGAAATTGTAGCCTTTCCAACATAAAAATTCCATATGCTGCAGATGCTAAATTTTCCAAATCTGTAGGAAAGGAGTTAAGGGCTATGTGATAAACCTGAAGAATAATTAATTGTCTGCATTATTCAATAAATGAACAGAGAAATGTTTCCTGCACTGGCTATTATTTTCCCACAGTACTTTTGTGATGTGTGGCTTCCTGTATTTTGCTGTCTGTTTCCAGTATAGTTCAGAATCATTTTTCAGTCAGACAGGGTTTTGGTGCAGCAAAGGGAAAGTGTCACCAGTTTTGTGGGAGTGTTCTCTCAGAATTGTTGGCAGGAGAGAAGACAGCATGCTTAGCTCTGCTTTGGGCAGTTGGGCAGTAATGTTTCCATGTATTTCTAACTGATCTGAGAAGGTGTGGTCTTTGTGGCCAATCCAAATATCTAGCAGTTTTCTGTGTAGAATACAATAACTGAATGCAATGATCAAAATTTTTTGGTTTTGTTTGCACCTTAGAATTTTGTCATCTTCAGTTGAGGAGATAGAGAAGGGATGAATCTTTATGGATCACAACTGTTCTTCAGCCATATTTTCAGCAAGTTGTAAGATAACCCTCAGTCTTGAATGCAGAGGGGATTTCAAGTGGAACAAAACCAGGATTTTGTGGACAGACCTCATATGTGAGGTTGGAGGTACCTGTGTATGGAGAAACACCTGTGAAAACACCTGAGGTCAAAGCATTGTGCTCACCCATCCCTGCTGTTGTTGAACAGGGGATTTGTCTGGGTAGCACCCATCAGTGCCAATGACAGATACATCAGTGAGCAAACAGACTCCAGGAGAAGTGCTCCTTTACATTTGGGATTTTATCAACTACACATGTTAATAGTATTCTTTTCTTTCCTAAGTGAATTATAAACTAAAACAGAGAGATTCATTTAATGAGAAATCTACTTAAATACTTACAGAACAGGTGTTCTACATCTTAAAATCTGCTTCATGTTTCAGTGCCCCAGCTGATGTGGGTATAAAGGGCAGTTAAAGCTCCAGGATATGTGAAAACTTGGTCTGTGACACAGTCATCAGCTGGTAGGCCTGATTATATTCCAGCTTTCTCAACTTAAATGCTGTTTCCTGTTGCTCCATCACATCTACTGAGCAATTTAAAATATCAGAAAAAAGAGATTACTGGAGATGAATTAAAGCTACAGGAACATGGAGCTTTGAGGGTTCCTTTTCAGTAGGCATTGGAACCATTCAAGTCAGAATGCTCTGCTCAGAACAAATGAGAAAGAAAACGTGTAACCATTTTAATTATTATTGCCTGTTTAACGTGGGATTTCTTGAATAACCATGTCCTTGAATAACCATTTCTTAACTAAAATGACACAATTTTGTAGCCAGTGATCCATGACTTTAAGTATTTGGGAGGGCTATTGATTCACTGAACTGGAAGAAATTAAAGATGTTGAGGCATATTTTCAAAAGTAGAATTACATGTAGTATAAATTATATTTGATCATGTATATTTTATTTACCATTTAAATCGTAAAAAAAGCCGGGCACATGTAATACAGCATTCAATTTCTCTGTAATAGCTTTAACTAAACATGGGTGGTTATGTATAAATCAGCTCTGTGTAGTGTCAGGAGAGCTTCCAGCACCTCCTCTTGTTCCTGTGTCGTGGTCCCCTGCATGTACCTATTTCTGTTTGTGGTAGTCACTCTCTAGGTAAATGGTCCATAAGGCCAGTGATTCCATCAGCAAATTATCCAGAAAATGCCGTCGGTGCGCGTGGTGACACTTGTGCCGCTGGAGGTTCTGCTGCCTTTCCAGTGGGATAATTCAATTGGCAGCTTCCTCCTTGTGCTCAGCATCGTCATCTCCCTTCCTTTGGCTCCTCAGCTTAGACCTTCTCCTTTCCTCTGTCCTCCTCCCTGGGTATCAAATGCATTATTGATTGCTGCTCTCTCGCCCTGCTCGCTTTCACTCCCCCAACCCTTTTTATTTTGGTGTTGTTTTGGATTGGCAGTATCATCCCGACAAACAGGAGGCAGATGTGCCAGCAGGAGAAGTGGAGGAGCGCGTGCAGCGGTTCATCGAAATCGATCAAGCGTGGAAAATTCTAGGGAACGAGGAGACAAAAAAAGAGTATGACCTGCAGCAGCGTGGTAGGTTCCTGCCAAGGAGTGCTGGAGTGGCAGCAGCTCTTTAAATAAGCAGGGGCTGGGAGTGGTAGTTAGATGGTATTTTAAAATGCTGTTTAGTGCTGAACCGAGTGTTTCTTTCGCTCTTGTCCTACTTTCAGACGTGGATCCATTATTTATAGCTTGCTCCACACATACATTAGCTGCTGAAAACACAGAATTACTTCCAACAAAACGTTAGGAGGCATTATTCCCGATAGTTTGAATTATTACGAAATTTATACTAATTGCAGACCTTAGCCCTTCTTACTTTATGAAGGTAGCTTCATTAATTGTTCTTAATTTTAAGTTTTATGCTCCATTTTGTTGCAGTGTTTTAGATGTAAGTATTAATCCGTCTGCACCTAGTGTTCTTTGTGTATGGATTTATAACCAGAATCATTAGGACACATTCTTTTCCGTTGTGGGTGTAATTCATCCGTGGTCTAAACTAGCCTTTCTGAAGCAGGTTTGTAAATAATATTTCAACATAACATATTAACTAGCTCTAGCACGCATTCCTTTTTGTAGCTCCCGGAAAATAGCTTCTTAAAACAGTGACAGGCTGTTGTGAGAAAGAAAGGGGGAAATGTAGGTCAGGTCTGTCACACATGGGCTACCATTACATGAAGTGATAGGCTGTCTTTCTGCTCTGGCCTCAGGATAGGAGTCCCTCAGCCTTCCATTAGAACCTTCAATAAATGTATATCCACCCTACATGTTAATGGGGGGAGTCAATAATAGTGGCTTGCCCGTGGGGAAAACACTGGGTCGCACTCGGCAGCGACACGCTCGGCCCGGCATTGACGTGGAGCCGCCACGCTGCGGAATGTGCTGATAAAAGCCCAGTGTCTGTGCAGCTTGTTATTGAATGCCCTGCCATTGTGCCCTGGCACACCATCAGCCCTTGCTCCCTCGTGCTGCTCTTTAACTCCCCTGGTGCCACAGCGAGGAGGGACCAAGGCGCAGCACCGGGGCACACCGGCATGGCTGCGGGATGAAGGGGCGCTGGGCAACTGCAGATGCACAGGGTGAATGTCAGACCTGTGTGTCAGGCTTTGGGAACAGAGGGGGAGCGTTGAAAACAGAGCTGTTGAAGAAATATTTTAGAAGAATGGAAAAACTTGCATCTTTTTCTGGTTGTAATGTAATTAAGATCAGACTTAAATAAATTTTTCATCTCAAAGGTGTTTTTTTTAAACGCCTGAAGGTGGTGTAAGAACAGGTCAGCACACTCATGCTATTTTACTCTTACCATTGTAATATTGGTTGTGCCTTCTCTTTTCACAAATTGTATGTGCAGAGGGAAAAGGAAATACTAGAGATTAAGCTGGGAATCTTTTCTGTGTTTGGTGAGTTTTACCTAAATCTTAAATTCAGACTCTGAAGTTGCATTTTGTCTGGGTCGGGTTAATCCACTGGAGTAGAGAGCTACATCAAGATTTTGTTTTCCCTTGGGACTTAAAGACATTGCTATAAATTAATTTTGACCTTAATTTGAAGATTATCTGTATTTTCTGAGATTCTTTTGCATCCAGATGAGTTCTTTGAAAAGCCATCTCAAGATTCTGTATAAAAGACTTGGTAAATAAAGAAATCAGATTGTAGTTCTAAATTGGTACTGGGATGATGATGGGACATCCTGTTTCAGCACAGAGGGTGCCATTCCCAGGGCCCCCGTGTTTCAGACTGGGCCACACCTAACACACATGTGCAGTGCTGCTGCATTCTTTCCAGCATGTTCCCTGGCAGCAAAATGATGGGCAAATAAATTCTAGCTCTTTGAATGCCTGTCAAGCTGCTTCTGAAGTCATGATTCTAGACAAATTCGTAGACACTGCCATAAAAGCTCACAGAAACAAAGGGGTTGAGACAGCAGCTAAGGGGAATAGTGATGAGAGGGATAATACAGCAAGTTAGTAGGATGCAGAGGAAGGCCAGGAGGCAGGATCTGAAGGATGCCAGTGTGTGTGTGTGTGTGTGTGGCTGCCCATCAGCAGGAAGCCCTTTGCACTGCAGTCCTTTCCCCATTTCACAGATTGTTTATTTGTATGTACCTTCTTGTACTACACTAAGTAAATCTTAATTACTTGGCTCAGAAATTCAGTAGCCAGAGAAGTTCCAAGGAGATGAAATTCTGTGGGGCTCTATGGTTTTAATTTTCTTTTTGTTTGAATTGTTGAGAATAACAAGTGAACATGCTTTTATAGCTTAATACTACTTTTCACTGAAGGTTTACCAATAGCCTCCTAATTTTTTTGTTCCTTCAGGCCATAGCATTAAAAGGGAAGGGACAAATGACAAACTGTTCAGAGGCTAGGCTCAAATACTTACCCAACTTTTTCTGATCTGGAAATCTTGTAAGAACTGCCTTTTTGTATGTTTTCTGAAATTTTTTCCATTTCATTGTTGTGTCATAAAAGAATGCCTTTTTATGATGGTGAATCTTCTGCTTACAGTGCCTATGAAGAATTTGAGGGATGGAAAAAAAAATCGGCGTAACAATTTACCTGTGTAGAATGGACTTAGATTTTTTTTGTCAATAGATTTTCTTGTTAGATTTTTCCATTCTTTGTTTGATATCCCATTTAAAAAAGATGAATGTGCAGTTAAAATCAAGCTTGACTCTAATAATTAGGAAAAGTTTTTTGTGTGGATAAAACCTGTTTCACATTTTTCACATTAGAAATCATCTGACCCCTGAAAGTTCATGCTTTTGTGACACAGCTGGAAAGAAGAAAAACTCACAGGATCAGAGAATCACAGAGGCTGGCAGAGATCTTCAGAGGCCATCCAGATCAATCTCCTACCTAAAGCCAGTCCTCATATTGCTCAGCCCTTCTCCAGCCCAGCTTTAGTGTGTCCAAGGATGGAGATTCTGCTGCTCTGGGCAGCAGTTCCAGTGTTTGAACATCCTCATGGTAGGAAAACCAACCAAACCCCAAATCAATCAAAACATGGTTTGCTTCTCTCAAGTCATATAAAAAGGGCTTCCCAACTTGTGCCTTTCACTTCTCTTCCTTCCTGTACTGGTGCACTGGGTTATTCCACCCCAAAAGCAGGACTTCATCTTGGCTGAACTCTTTGATGTCCCTGCCAGCCCATCTCTGTATCCTGTCCAGGTCCCTTTGAATAGCAGCCCTGCAACATTTCTGCATTTTTGTTGTTACATACAAGGGAACTGTATCTAAACAACCACATTACCAAGGTAATAATGTGAATTCATTTTATGTCTTAATTATTGATTTTTTTGTTTTAAATATTAATGGTGATTAGCAGAAAAGTCACAAAATTAAATCAGTAAATTGGTGCTTGAGATTAATTTCTGGTGATAAATGTGGCAAATAATTCAAAGCTAGTACTGGAATTGACACTAAAACTAGTTTATGATTTTGGGTGGCAAATTTAAGAATCTAGGGGATTTTTCCATGTATTTTGTGTTTCCATGTATTGAACTTCTAGTGAGGTTCAGTCAAGGATGGTCTATTTCCACATGAGGATGGACATGATGTCCATAACTCACAGAATCACCAAAAGGTTTGGGTTGGAAAATACCTTGAAGACCATCCTGTTTCAGCCCCTCCACCTTCCACAGGACCAGGTTGCTCAGAGCCCCATCCAACCTGGCCTGGAACATTTCCAGGGATGGGGCAGCCTGTGCCAGGGCATCACCACCTCACAGCCAAATATTTTTTCCCTCTATCTAATGAAAACCTGCTGTCTTTCATTTGAATCCATTTTTTCTTGTCCTGACACTAGGGCCCTGGTAAAAACTCCCTCTCCATCTTTCTTGTAGCCTCCAAGGGTTTTTGGGGTGGGAGGAGAAGTTTTCACATCTTGGCACATACCTCCTTTGGATTTTCAATTTTTAAATTACACTTCTAGAAAATTAATGTAGATCAAATTTCCATACAGAAGTAACATTTCAGCATAATTTCTGCTTTGTTCTGGTGTCAGTTCTTAGGCATGAGCAATTGCAGGCTCAGACTGGAGCTGCCAGTGTTCCAGCTCGTGCCTCTGAGAATGGCTCTGGTTCCATCCTCTCTGTTCCTCTCCATCCTGCAGTGAGGCACAACAAAAAATTGTAGTTAGCCTAAACCAGCCAGTTGTGTAATACCTGGTCACCAGTGCTGGCTTTGCAGTGGTTCTGCAGTGTGCCAGGTTCTGCTCTGTGAGAGACAGAAGTGCCTCTTCCTTCTCCAGCCAGGGATTTGTGGCTGTAGCCCCTCAGCTGGAGCACAAGCCTTTGAAACTCTGTGGAGTTAAATCTCATCTGCAACAAGTGGAGCAGGGATTGTTTTGGTATTTTTATAACAAACATCTCCCTTTGTTATGGAAATTCTTAACACATGATCTTTTTTCTTAAAATTTCAAGTTAATGTGATTGTTTTAAATTCACTAAAAAGACTCAAATTTAAGTAATTGTTTTAAAGCTGAAAAGCCCATTAGAAAAAATTTACTTGTGAAAACATCCAATGAGTACTGTGGTGATTTTTGTGCAGAGAAGATACTGTGAACAGTATTTGACTGACAGTACCTCTCTTAAGTTTGTGTTTGTTTTGAAAAGAGAAAATCAGTATGAATACCTGATAAAGAGTTATAAAAATCTTTAGGTATTATGACTGTTTTTACTATAACCATAAACTGTTAAAAGGGTTGAATTTCCATTTAATGCTTGCAACCCTTTCCCTAAAACTCAGCCTTAAATAGCCCAAGAAATATTTATTGTATCTCCAAGCGAAACTTAAATACCTTTCCTCTTTTACAATTTCTGAATGACCCAGCAAGGGCTCTAGTAAAGCTTTACTGAACCAAGCTGCTAATAGTTATTTAATGTGGTTCTGTAGCCTGAAAGAATCTCAGTAGATTTTTCCTTTTAATCTCTTTGAATTGCAGGCTCATAAACCTCTCTGATGAGCCTGCCAGTGTTTTCTTAGATCCTGCAGTTGAGACAATGGAGCTGCAGAATCCTTTCACCTCTTGTTGTCAGACAAATCCAATGGATGGCAAAGCCAGGCAGGCTGTGCTGCCGGGGAATTAAATTTTGTTTCACGAGTTCTGGTGGATGATCAGGTCCTCACATTTCCCCCTGTATGTTCAGGGTGTGTTTCAGAAATGACAGCTCTGTACACAGAGTTTTACAGCCTGAGCAGATGTGCAAGGGCACCACAGAACTCAGCACTGGTAATTCCCACTCTCCTTCAGCCAGGGAGGGAAAATGGGACACTCTTTACTTCAGACCAGCAAGGAGCCATGGTTGTGATAACAATGATGCAGATGAAATAAGGAAGGGCACAAGAAATCTGAGTCACTGTGGGAGCCATTAGGGTGGATGTTCTGCTTGAAACTCAGACTGTGTGGTGCCTCTGTTTGTGAGTGGCTACCTCTGTTTCTGCTGTCTCAAGGTGTCTTAGGCTGAGCAGTGTATTTAGGAGGAGAACTAGAAAATAGAATGCCTTTGTTCATCCTCAGAAAATGTTCCTCCTGTTTGAACCAGACAGGCAAGTAAATGCAGTCTGCAAACCTGCCTGACAAGGGCTGTTACTGGCTTATGTGTGAAGTCAAGAGTACTCATAGAAAATTCTTCTTTTTTGAGATAACCAGATTTCAGACTTCAGAGAATCGCAGTGATAGCATATGGTGAGTTGGAAGGGACCTGGAGGATCACTGATGGGTGTCACAGGACACCCCAGGGATCACACTGTGCACCTGAGCACTGTGCAGATACTTCTTGAGCTCTGTTGGGCTTGGTGCAGTGACCGCTTCCCTGGGGTCACCCAGCTCAGAGCAGAGTGGGACAGTCCCCTCCCCTGCCCCATCCTTCAGGATCTGGGCATCACATGGGGAGTAATGAGCTCTCTTCAGCCAGGGAATTGTGAGAAGGATCAGTTTTGCCCATTGGTTGTTGGGTTTTTGTGTTTTCAAAATGACAATTGCAGGGCTGAATTAGAAAAGTTTTGTTGAAATTCTGTTCCCTGGGCTTCCTATGATACACCATGGTCAGAACAGAAGACAGAGCAGACTTTTTCTCAGCTGCTTCATTACTTTAATGGTTGGGCTCAATGATCTTAAAGGTATTTTCCAGCCTAAGTGATGCTGTGGTTCTGTGGTTCACAGTTACTTTACTTGAAGTGTGGTAGCCTCATGAATTTGCATCATAGCAGTTCTCTTCAGGTGGCTCATGGCCCATCTGCCCTTTTTGCACTTTCTAGTAGCAAGGTGTGACCCAGACCTCCACCCCCAATCCTATAAAAGTTGTTCTGGGAGAAATCCTGCTTCATTAATTCCAAATAGGAAACTCTGGAAGTTTTCTAACTCAATTTTTTGTTACCTGTAGATGCAAATCTTTTCATTCTACAACCTGAGACCCTTTCCCTTTGTGAAAATGGTGAATTTTTCTTCCCAGTATTAAAAATAAACATGTGAAACAGGAAGCATTTGCCATTTTTATACTGTTCTCACAGTTATGGTACTGTTTATTTGATCACAGTGGTGAGCCAGATAGATAGACAAACTTGATTTTGAACTCTGTCTTTTTTATTGTTTTTTTCCTCAGAGAAAAGGAGGAGTCTGCTTCAAGCAGGCCTGCTGGAGGAAAGGCCTCTGGCTGGTTTTGTGGGTGTTTTCAGGACATTCACCACTCCAGTCCTCATGGTTTGTAGTTTGTACCAAGCAAACTCTCAGTACCATTGGTGTTATTTGGGATGAGATGAGGCCATCTGATCCTGTATTGTATTTTGACACCTCACACAGTTAGCTAATAACTGATGTTATTAGGTAATAACCTAATAATCAAAACTAATGATCTGATCAGGTGCAAGGAAGATGCTGTTACTCCATATAACTGGTGTGTTTTCCTGTTTTCTTTCATCATTTCACTCCTGCTGATTTTTTCCCTTTCTTTTGAGAGTAAAGCACTGGGTCTTAGTGGGTTAATTTTCTTTTGGTTCTGACCTTTTCATTACCAAATAGGTGTTCAGCAAAGGTAACATAAAAGAGGCTGTACTGATTCTGTCATTATTTCCAATGTGTCCCACTTAATTGCTTGCATTAGAACTAATTTAGATGAGGCTTATTCCCAGACATATCTAAAGTACATTTCAGTTGAAAATTGCAAGTTGCAAAAGGAAGACTGGGGTTTGATGCTTGGTGGTTGGGTTGTGGTGATGAAGAAGGGAATTCTCCAGATCAGACAGAGGTTGGAGAGGGGCAGTTTTTCTGGGCTGCTGCTGGACAGGGGGCTGCAAAGTCCCTCAGTTCTACTTTTCAGGCCAAAGAAGTTACATGGAAGTTACAAGTTCAGAAGAAGCTGGGAACCACTTAGAATGATTAAGTAGTGATGAAGTAGGGCAATCTCTTGGGAATTAAAACAACATAATCTTTGACTTTTCCAGCAAGTGCTCAATAAGCACCTCTGGAATAAGACATTATTTCACTTCCAGCTTTTCAAAGAAAGCTGTAGAAAACCCTCCATGCTCTCAAAAGCTACTAAACTATTAACAGGCTTAAAAATTCAACACTCCAAGAGGAGGAATACCCCCCCTCCTCAAGAACAGCCTCATTTAAACTGTGCATAGGCACTGAGCTCCTGAGTCTTGCAAACCCAAGGCATCTCTGTTTATGTTCTGTAGTTCAGCTTTTGGGCATTTCTTGTTCTTCAAAATACAGCATTTGGGGAGTTGGGGCTCTCAGGGGTCAGGCAGCAGCTGGGAGGTTTTGTGCCATTAAGTTATAAGGGGTTTCTGTGTTTTTTTCACTTTTTAGATACTACTTTTTATGGCTTCACTTGTAACTTTGATGCCAAGCTCTCACATGATTAAGCTAAAGAAATTGGTGTGAACTTTGTACATCAAGTATGAGTTGCTGATAAATGGAAAGAACCCCAGTTTGTAGTGCACACTCTGCATTTGATGCTGTCAGTTGTGTTGCACATCTTTCATTTCATGCTGTAGTCAGTGTTGGAAGAGTCTGGGGGAGCAAATGGCAGCAGATCTCTCAGGTCCAGGCCAGAACTTGACTTTCTTTCTATGCTCAGAGACTCTCTATCATCAAAGAGCACTTGGGGTAGTCTTCCCCTACAAGTGTTTTGCATTTATTTCTTTGCAGGAATCTCAGTGCTGTTCTCACACACAACATTCTCTTGGTGCTTATTGGTGGGTTTTATTTGGCTTCTCCTTTCCAAGGGAGAATGGGCTGCCTGAGAGACCCCGAGGAGAGATACTGAGAAGTCTCCATTTGTGAAGATAACTAAAATCTGCCCAGACATGGCCCATCCTGATAAGTGATCTTGAGAGGTCCCTTTGGACCTCAGCTGTGCCACAAATCAGTGAAAAGTACAGGTTAGCAGACCTTCACCATTTCAGCTCGTGGAGCTGGAGTTACAGCCAGGTTTTGGAAGGCACCTACATCAAAACAGATTGCACAAAGTGGAATGTGCAGAAGTGCTGGTTTCAGGGTCTTCATTCAGTAATACATTCTCACCTTTTATTTCTCCTGGCTGCAAGAGGACATTTTCCAGCTTATGCAGGTACATGGAAACTAAAATTTTAGAGAACTACATTTTGAACTGATACAGTGGTCTACAGTGACTGCTAGGTATATAAAAGTATTAATTTATCAGAAAAGACTGAACATCTGTCATGTTTGCTTTATAGAAGATACCCTGACAAAAGAATGGCCACTTCATGCACAGATTTATCTTGAGGACATGACCTGGAATGAAGGTATGAGTGCTTTGCTGCTGGTTCCTAATGCTTTTCATTGCCCCTGTTAAAGTTTTCTATTTTTTTCTGCATCTTCCACCATTGCTGTCTTACTTTAATTGTTGTTTTTTTCTGTATTTCCTGGCACAAAGCTGTTTTGCTCTCTGAGATTACCTGGATTAGAACTTAACTTTCTGTTACATTTGTTTTCCATTTCACCTACATCTCTTCTCCCCACCCTCACTTGCAGTACCACTTTTCACCCATCTCTCCTCTTGTATAATAGAGAGTACATAGATTTTTCCCATATCTCTTGTCCATCTTCCTGCTCTTCCCCTGGTGGTAAAATGCCTGTGTTTCTTTTTTCATCTGCCACTGTTACTTCTCTCCTGTCTGTTGCTCTGGCTTTTCTTGTTTAATTGCTTTCAGAATAATTGGCTGATTTNTTTTTTTTTTTTTTTTTTTTTTACTTTTAAGTTGTGAGGGGAAGAATCCTACTTTCCTTTCTTCTGTTTTAGTTCCTGGGTTAGCAGCTTGTTTTGGAAGCATCCTTGACCTGTCCCATGTATGACTGACACCACTTAGGTTTTTCTTTCAGCATCTTCAGTTTCACAGATGTGCACCTTGTTGTTACTGGGGCGGTTTTTTTTAAGAGACTCCAGTGACCCTGGTTGTTTAGTATAAGAATACCTCAATCACTGCAACACTTTGAGATGATTTTTTGAGCTACAAACGGTAGCACAGATACTGATATTTACAACCCAGCAGTGGGAGGTTATTTGTTATTAAGAGCAGCTTTGTGAAGAAACTTCCGAATGAATTCTTGATTCTTCTCCAGCACTAAAGGCATTTTTGTTTCTTTTTCTGGCAGATGAACAGCTCTACACTCTGTCCTGTCGATGTGGTGGGAGTTACAGCGTCTTCAAGAGTGAAACCAAAGATGTGTCTTTGGTTTGTTGTGACACATGTTCACTTGTTATTGAGATCCTGCAGTGACTGTTTCAGTGAAGCACACTGAGTTACGAACTTTTCCAAAGACTGGACAAACAAATGACAGCATCTGCTGAAGAAATATGTATTAAAGAAAAGGGAGGCACTACAAGAACAAGTTAATTCAGGCTTAAAAATGACAAGTGCCCCTTTGCTCACACAGCTCTGCAGAAATGAGGCTTGGATTTTCCTTCTGCAGCTGAAGTGCTCGTTATTAAACACCTCCACCCCAGAGCATGAGTTCTCTACAACTGGAATGTATCTCCTGAGCTAAACGTTTCTTTCTGAGCAAGCAACAGAGTAGCTTCTTTCAATTTCAGTGTGAAGCAGCTCTGCCCTGGGCCCTTCCTTTTAGGTTAAATCCTTTTAACAGCTCAGATGACAAAATTCAATCAGGAGGCACAGGTGTGAGAATGCTTTGGAGATAATGAAGAGCAAGGTTCAGCAGTAGGAAACAGGAACATTTTCTGTTTATAAGCTAAATATTTAAGTTGATGAAATCCTCTCCAGCCTGGAGCTAGGAGGAGGAGGCAGAGGCTGGCAGCTGGAAGCAGCTGGGTGTCCCAGGGCTGAGGAGCAGGGCTGGTGGCTGTGCCCTGCCCTGTGGCAGTGACATCACCTGGGCAGCCTGGAGCAGCAGCACGGGTTGAGCTGAGGCTCCATCATTCCTGAGGGGAAAGCTAAGGAGGAAGCTGTGCTCTGACCACTGGGCACTCAGAGGGAGGGAGCCCCACAGCACTGCTGGGAGTGACCAGCAGGTCTGGAACCCCACTGGTGCTGATGTGGGAACAGCCAGGGGATGGCTCTGGCTGTGTGACAACACAGGAAGTGCACTGTGCCTTTTCCATCCTTCTTAACACTCAGTGCTAACCCTGGCTTGGAACAAAACCCCAGAACTGTCCCCTAAATCCAAGCACTCGCTGTGGCTCGCCAGAGGAAGCTGAGCAAGAGGCACATCATTTTTGTATCTGAAGTTAGGTGTAATCTCAGAAAGAAACATCTTTGTCAAGTAATATTTGTGTTTATTCTAAACAAAAATAGTTTCATTCATTCTAGTAGAAAATACTATGAAAACTGTCAATAGTAACTTAAGTCTTTTAATCATCGAGAAATCTGTGGCCATTGGGGCTTGCACGTAGAAATCCAAAGTCATTCAGAGGCCATATCTGAAAATAAAGCACAGTTACAAGAGATTTTAGTCACAATTCAAAGTTCAGTACTTTTCATTTGCTGTTGTAATTGTTTCATAAACAGCATAATTCTTTCTCTCCTTGGTAAAGAACTTTGCTCATTGATGTGCTGCTCTTACTAGGAGTAATAAATGCTGTGTATTACAGGGAATTGTTCCATAGTGTGAACTTCACAGTTTATACAGGGCATGCTTTGCTATGGAGAGCCTCATGAATTCCATTGCTTTTTTCACCCTTGGAAATAAATATGTTCCTAAAGACTGTCTTTCCAATTTAGTGTTTTCTACCTTGTAAAGCTCTTCATCACTTTAAAGACAAGGTCTGTGTTTTTTAGTCAATCTAGGAGAAAAGAAGTACCCCACTCATGGACCTCCCTGTGGTGTATTTTCAAGATGGGCCTTTGAACTGAAAATACCAAACCTTGGAAAAAAAGATCTGTTGGCTACAGGTAAACTTGTACAAACAGGAATTAAAGGGTGGAGTGCCTGCCACCATCCAGGCTCTGGACAAGGGGCTTCTCTGAGAAGGGGACAGTTATTTACAAAAGAGCACAACTCATCACAAAGTAGAGGTGTCCAATAAACAAATCTTCTCTCCAGAAATTAACTGTCTAGCTGTTCCTGTACTGAATTCTCCCAGGAGTACTTTGCCCTGCACAGTCATTAATTACATGTAGGATGGTCTTGGATGCAAAAAAAAAAAAAAAAGTAACAGGAAAGCAAGGACATTAATTTACTCATTGTCCTTTGTCTCCCTTGAATGTCTGTGTCTCTTGGCAAGATGTTCTTTCAAAGATGGCACAAGGGGCTCAGCAGGAAGAAGGGAAAGATGATGCTGAAGAATCAATGCCCTCTGTGGCTCTAATCCCATGAAAATTTCACAGCCCCTGCCCAAGATGAAGCAGCCTAGACCAAGAAAGGTGGGGTACTACCTTGTTCCCAAAGCATTTGTCAGTATTTTGTTTATCTCACTTATATTTTTCCTTAAAATTTGGTCTTAAGGTGTAAGAACAGCAACCCAACAGCAGCTCTGAGTTCATGGAGCGGCCACAGCACAGAAGGAGCCTTTGCCACTTCCTGTGTGGAGTGCAAGAGTAATTGTCTCATTTGAAAGAGGAAGCACAGGCACAGGTTCATTATTTCTAGCCCTGGATTTGTCCCCAGCACGGAGGGCCATGACAGAAGAGGCTGAGGCAGTGCAGGACGTGGCAGGAGGCAGCAGCAGCTCGGTCCTGGCTGGGGCTGTGCACTGCTCCAGGCTGCTGTCAGGCCCCTGGCAGCACTGTGCCCCAGCAGCTGAGTGGGCCCTCAGGAAGGCAGAAGGGTGAGTCATGCCCAGGACCTTCGGTTCTGTGCATCAGAAAAAGGCTCTTGTGCAAGATCTTAGAAAAAACTTGTGGTTCTGGCACGTGCAGTCAGGGAGGAGCACGAGGAGCAGCTGCTGATGCACAGAACCACGGAGGTGATGTCTCTGTGCTGATCAGCTGGTGAGCTATTTTAAGTTCCACACAAGAATACAGATACAAACCAACAGAAGGGTATTTGTGATCTTGGTTAGCAGCAAAGCTGCAGAATTCAAGGCTCTCCAGAGGGCCTGTGCTGGCTGCAGGCTGGGTGTCAAGTCTTTGTTTGGCCTTGAAGGCAAACAGAAGTAAAAGGAAAGAAAAACATCCCCTATAACAAATCTAAGCTGATTTCAGTAAAGGCCTGGAGAAGGAAGTTTTTTAATCCATTCACTCCAGCACAAATCTCATTTCAGGCAACTCAAATCACACCTATTGCAAGTTGACTTTCCTTCAGTGAAAGTAATCAACTTAGCTTTAAACGTTGCTTTGACAGTGCAGTTTGAAATTTGTCACGGTAGTCTTAGTGGTAGAGTTAGAATGAAAATGATGTTTTATCTAGTCTGCATGCAGAGAGAACCTGAGAAACAATAGTGGCTGGAAGGAGATGGAAACCCCTCCTCTGTGAAACAAAGACATGCCACTCTGTCGTGATGCCCGAGTCCTTTTAAGTTCTGACAGAAGTTGACTGTGACTTGCTCATTCAGACTGGCTCTTCCAATTAGCAGCTCTTTGCCCTCTTTGCTTTGGCCTACATAGATAGATTTGATCTGATGGATGGGGCATAAATGGGGCTAACTAGCTCTTTTGAAGATACACCATAGGTCTAGTCCTGACATGGAGCCTAAATCCAGGAAATGCACAGGATATCCTACCTAGGACAGGATGAAGCATGAGTTCTGTCAAAGCAGGATTCCCAGTGCTTGTACTGAATTTGCAGCTGCTTTGACTTCAGCAGCCTTTATGGAATGACCTTGTGTTTGGGGTGGCAGGACATACGGAAAAAGGAGCAGACAGAATCACGTGTTGGTATTTCTGTAAGGGGTAAAAACTGGTGCACCAACACTGACTGAGAACCTTTGGTCTAAACTTCAGAAAAACATTCATGTTTTCCCAAGAATAGGTTGGCTAAACAAATTCAGCCAGCTAGGTTGGCTAAGCTCACTCTCTTCTGTTGAAATACATGACTTCCAAATTGTATTTGGGTTTTTTTGTATCAGTTTCTAAAGAAGTAACTTAGCACTGAAAGGCACTGTTTCATCTGCTTCTCCAAAATCCAGTGCAAGACAAAGGCACAAAAGCTTCCATTCTGAAGGCAGTAAAAACTGCTGGATGAAAGAGAAGCCAAAAAGCTGCAGCAGGCTGCATTAAAAGCACACAGAGGTTTCCTGGCCAGTGGTCAGCCAGCCCTGTGCAGGCTGGATCTGCTGCCTCCCACTGCAGCGTGCAGCAGCACCACCACTGCATGCTCGTGGGACATACCACAACCCAACCAGAAACACCCATTTGAGGAACAAACTCACTTTTGTTAAACAGCAGATACTTAAATCTTGTGAAAACTTGAATAATCCTACTCTGTGCTACTGTCATTAAATAACTGCTGTAAAATCTGGGTAAATTACTCTGATTAAGTATCAAGTGATTGCATAGTATCTTTTTTAACAGACAAGCCCTAAAGTAGTGCTTCAATATGAATATCTTGTGTGTGAGTTCCACTCATTTTACAGAGTGTACTTAGGGTTCAGTCCTGTCAGTCACTTCATTAAGGTCTTTCAAACACCTTCCTTGTCAGGGCACAAGCTGGACACAAAATCTATTGCTGTGGAGAGATACTGTGACTAATTCTGGCTGTCCATACACACAGGTACTTGGTATATCCAGTATTTGCTAACAGTCCCCTTAAAGTAGTAAACAGCAGCTTTTCTGTACCTGTACAGCAATTTGGAGAAATGCTTTTTTCAGTAATAATGCTTTTTTTTTGCATTATTACTGCCATGTTCTCATTAGAGGGGTGTCAGCAGATCAGCATCCTTTGTCTCTCAGCAGCCAATAATCCAAACTAAAACTTGGGTCATGGAAATAGCCCTGTGGGGAATCAGCATTTTCCCCTCTGGTGTCCAGGGTAAGGCAGACAGCAGGAGAAGGGGCAGAGCCCCCAGGAAACACCAGGGAAGAACTCAGAGCAAATACGAGCCAGGAGGAATAGAAGTCACCCAAAATTTGCCAGTAGGGCTGAGGGGGCTGTGTTTTCTGAGGTTTAGAAAGCAATTACTGATTGTGCTCAATAGCTGCAAGGGAGTCTTTTTGAAAAGTCCCAAATTGTGTTCATAAATACTGTAAATTAAGGATATAAGACTTTGTTAAATTGAAAGATCTAATCTTCCCTGTGTAGTATAGGTGTGCTAAATTACAGGTTTGTGGATGTGCTGAAGTATATGGAGAAAACCTTTTTTATTCTACTGAATGCACAACTTAAATCCAGCTTTCTAAAAGCAGGTGCATAAGTGTGTAATACACACTCTCCTGTTTCTTAGATTAAACTTTTTATTGAGAGGAAATTGGGTTATATTTCTTCTTTTTGGTAAAAGAGTAAATTAGTAATGCAGATAATAGGAAAAAATAATTTAGTATGAAATAAAGCTGTAGAATTGTTGAAGGAGAAGGAGAAGGAACTGTGATGGTTTATACAGTATAATATTCATTCAAAGTATTTTTTAGTTTAAAAATAAGCAAGGCCAGGCTACATGTCCAAAGTATGTGTGCAAGTCCTGGAAAGAGAATCTCACCCTCTTTTGTTTTTTGGACCACAGAGCTACAGGAGTGAAAAACCATTTTGCAGAGAGGCAGGAATCGCAGTAAGGATGGAATGTACATCTGTGCAGTAGGGTGTACGTGTGTACATTTGTGTTTTTATCATGTTTGGATTTGCTTGCTCATAAAAATATAACTCTTTCAAAAACAACTCATTCCATTTTCATAGCAGTGACTGCTCAGTGCTGCTCCAAAATCCTCCCTCCAAAAACCCCGTCACTGTTGATTTATCCTTTTACAGCAGGTGGTGGAGTGTTCATGCTTTCCTTTGCATTTGCTTTGGCCAGACAGTTGGGGAGGCAAGTTTCAATACCTAGCAGCCACACAGTAAAAATGTTTTAATGCAACTAATTTTAGATCATATAAATTCACATACCTTAAGACAAATGCGTCCTCTTATCAGCCCATAAGGAACAGGTCCGTAGCACCTGGAATCTGTAGAATTCCTGAGATTATCACCTTCTAACCAAACATGTCCTTTAGGCACCTATGATTAAGCAAGATTGAAATGTAAAAAGAAACCAGGACAGAATGGTGTTAAGCACATTTTGCCTTTCAGTGTTTTTCCTGATTTCGGTGCTCTTTATTTCACGACTGTGTAATGAACTAAATTTTTCTGAGCCTAGTAAGATCCACTGCCAGATTTAGAGGGATGAGAAGGAGTGCTCCAAAGTATCTGTTCTATCATGTGCTCAAAAACCAATGGTTTGCAACAAAAAATCCAAAATGAAGATGTAAGAGGTTAGACCAATGTGACAGGGTCATTAATTTAATAGACTTCAAAAGAGGTCATTAGGATGTTGACTGAAAATCTGCCCTCCTGTCGCAGTAACAGCATGAACAGGGCAGCCACACACTCATCAACATCCTGGGGCCAGCACCAAGGCTAGACCTGTTAGTAGATTCATGATGAACTAACTGGTAATTGATTGTGACATCAATTACGAATAATCTCATCATTTTATCGGAGTAGGCTTGTCAAAGTTCTAATTAAGATCACAGTTCATTCTATGTGCAGGCAGAATCCACAACACGTTATATTGCAATAATGATGATCACAAAACAGCAAATCCCTTTTTATAATTTGAAAATTAATGATGGTGACCTTATACTATATGACAAAGACCTTTCATTGCCCATATATATTATGCATTAACTATATTACATACCACAGATTCATGGCATTCACTGGCTGACTCAATGACAAAATGAGAAATAGCAACATAGCTGTAATAGTTACCTAAATGAGAGTATGAAGTTTTCATATGTGAAAAAGTTGCTCCTACAAGTCTTAAACTAAGGTATCTGCTTGGAACATATAATACTATTTTGTAATGTTTTCATAAAAACATTTCAGATACAAATAACCTCTTTCAAGTTACCAACAAAAATACTTAATAATTACATTTCTAATTGGGCTTTGCTTCTAAAATTTTAAACCAGGCTGAAAATTTAAATGAAGCAACATATTCTCAATATAGAGAATATTTAATATGGACTTTAAACTAACATACATTTTTCCAAAACCAAGTATGTACTTGAAACACACACATTAAATTGTGTACTATGACCATAATTCAGAGGAAAAACATATGGAAACTAACAAAATAAATACATAAAGTATTTAAAATGAAAGTCAGAGTACGAGTAGCATAAATGTTTTAGAACTGAGCCATGCAGACTCTAAACACAACAGTCTACATAAAAGAAAGTTCATGGGTAACAGATTAAACAAAGTGAAATAGAGTAAAGGCTGGTTGTAAGCCAGTAAGAACAATTCCAGGACCCCCACTGGAAGAACCTGCAGTTGGTATTTGTAGGTATCTGGCAGGTAAGACTCCCTGGGAGCCTGGTCTTTGATTTGAGGCTCTTGCTCAGCCGTGCTCCCACGTGCCTGTCACCAGAGCAGGATCCAAGGCTGGCACGCCACTGCAGAGCCCCTTTGCTGAGCCGTGGCAAACGTGGATTGAGACACCACAGGTGGTCTTTGGCAGTGGCAGAATGAAACACTCACTGCAGAAAGCGTCTGAGAGCCTGTCCATCCCTCCCCAGCAGCCCCTGTGTTTCTGGGGCACTCAGGAAAGGTGCTGAGGTGTGTCAGAGGGCACAAACTCTGCCCTCAGCACTGGAATCCACACGTGACCAGCAATGTCTAAGCCCTTTTGAAACCCACTGGAGTAACAAGTCAGATATCAAACTCCTGACACTGTGACACACTCTCTCAGCAAGTACACAAACAGAAGAAGCTGGAATTACTATGAAAGGAAGACTTTTTTCCTTAAATATAGAAAGCAAACCCATGCTAACATTTCCTGTTGTTGCAAAAGCATCACTTTTGCATTGTGCTCCTGTTCCCCTGCCAGCTCCCCTTGTGCTGTTCTGGTTCCTGTACTTGCTCACTTCTCCCAGTTCACAGGCAGAATGTGATGCTCATCTTTCACTGTGTAAAATAACCACTCATAACTCAAGTATATGCAAAAACTTTCTAGAACACTTCCTATATTTCTACCAAGCTCCAAAATTACAAAAAATAAAATAAATTGCTTTTGCCTGCAATGGCATAAAATTACTTCCAGTACTAGGGATAATTATTTGTTTAAGATGTTCACAGTTTGCATTCCAGGTAGAACATTTGCAGTAAAGTGTCTTCCTATATCCTGAAATTTACCAATTGGGGTAATTTTTGCAGTTCTCCCTGGAAGGTGTGACTGGGCCCTACACCTCTGTTGGCATTAAGAGGACTGTCCTAATGTGCAATTTATCTAGGGATAATGCACTGTAATACCTTTGTAGGGTGTCTGTCCATCATCTAGGCACTTCACTACCACCTAGAATTAAGCAATAACAATCACAAGAATTACAGGAAAATGTAAAATTGAATACCAGTGACAGGCCATAATCGTTAATAAAAATAAAATAATAAAAATAAAAAGCAGTATAAACCCATTTGAAATAAAGGCCACTGCCAGAATCCTTCAAGGCTCTATGTACCAAGCCATGTCTACACCACATCACTGATCTCAGTGGGATTACACACAGGGAATAGTTCACTTAGAGTATCAGTCTTTGCAGAGCCAGGACCTAATCTGAAACGCTGCAAAGCTCTGCAAGCACACTAGCTGGGAATAATACTCACCAAAGGAAAAAAAAATTACTGTTGGAAACCTGTAATTTTTGAAAGAATGTATTAATTACACAGCAATGTGCTGCTGCTGCCAAAAAACCCAAGGCAAAGGGAAAGGCACTTGTGTGACAACTCACAGCATTACATTTTGGTATCTGTAGGCAGTGGAGCTCTTGGACAAAGTTAACTGTATCCAAGAAGTACCACTGAAATCCCAGTTCCCACTACACAAAGGGTAAAAGCACTGCCCTGGGCTGGGCAGCATTTCTGATCTCCCCTACACATAGCCAGAACTAAAGATGGAAGTCTCACACTTCAGCAGCTGAATTTTCACAGGACCAGTGGGACTCCTGCAGAACCAGCAATTTCTCAGCAGTGCAGGTTGCTGTGAAACGCTGCCTCTGACTGTCTGCAGGCAACTCCCTGTGCCTCAGCAACCCCTGTGCCTCTGTTCCCTGCAGATTATCCCAGGATTTACTTCCCAGGGACGGCAGTTCTCAGGCAGAACCGGTTATCTGCAGTGCAGCTTAAATGTGTGAGAATGACACCCATCAGACACGAGTCTGCTCCCTCTGCTCCCTCCCCAGAACAAGCCCATCCTTGGGAACAACTGAGCTTGAAGCACTCCCTTTCACCCCAAATCAGCATCTTTCACTGCAACAAACTGGCAACATTTGCAGAGCTGTTGAATTTACTCAGTGGTGCAGTTAAAGTGGCAGAACTGAAGTACAGGGCAGGCATTTGATGTGTACTCACCACCACAAAACATTCATTTACTTAAAGGAGAGGGAATCAAATAATTATATTCTTTTGGTCTCTTTACATGATGCTAAACTTTTTTCTTTGACTACTCAATTATCTTCAAACTCAAGAGGTAAGAACCCTGTGCTGCATTAACTGACATATTAGGAAATTCATGTATTGCAAATAAAGCTAACAGACTAAATTATCTGCCTCAAAAATACCCCCAAACCCAACAAAATGAAAACAGGCTTCTTTGGTTTGGGTTGCTTGTTTTGAGAGAGCTTTTGCTAGTGATTTTAAGGGACTTACAAACATGAATGTCTTGCAATCTCAAAAAACATCAGCACGTACAATCAGCTGGGAGTAGATGTTTGAACTTTGGTAAGGTCACAGGTATTCACATCACCTCCAGCAATATCAAAGTTTCAAACTTAAGAAGAACTTTAAATCATTCCCATCTTTTCTTTTCAGTTCAGAGGCTTCCTTCTTGAGCTATGATAAGAACTAATCTCAGTGCTGGACAAAAGAATAAAGTCTGCAAGTTCTCATCTATCCCCACTAAGGTCTATTTAAGTGCCTCCTACTTTGGTACAAGCAACAAATGTAATTGCTTCATGGCCTGCGGGTGTTCATTTAACAAAAGAAGCTTTTGTGAATAAACCACAGGTGTTACCTTTCTTGATTAAAGTGAAATATGATGAAAGATTCTACAATATCAAATGACAAATTTACTAAATACTGATTAAATTGCCTTATTTAAGTAAATTGCATCTAGTTAGGATAAAATATACACCACAGAAATGCAGGAGTTTGCTTTATCACTCTATACTTAAAGTCTCACATAGCTGCTCCTTAATCCTTTATTTATTAATTCAGAACCAAGACTGAATAATGCTTAACAAATACTTTTTTTTTAATGATCCAGTTGCTCCAGGCACTGTTTCTGTAGCTTTATCATAAATGTTGTTCTTATTAAGGCTGCCATCTGCATAAAACCAAACACATTAATTAGCTCAATATTTTCAGAATCAGGGTAAGCATTTATATTTACTTTTTTGAGCTGAAAAAGCTATTAAATGGTAGCAACCATATTGGAACTTAAACAATATGGCAGATATTAAATCAACATATTCTATGGATGCTTAAAAGGCTGAATGACCTGGAATTTAATACTTCTTAATAGAACAGAATGAATTTACCTTAAATTTATAGGTACTTCCAAAGAGTTTAGCATTTTCCCTCTACTTGCTGAACAGTTTAATCTGCTTATGAATAAGACATAATGTACTTGACCCAGTTTGTTTAAATGCACATATTAAAAAGAAGACATTATGATGTTGGTCCAGGTTGTTATTAGAGAGGATGAGAGTGAAACACTAATGTGTTTTTACACAGAAATCTAGTCCATTGTGATTACATATTTATATTATTAATTCATTCTCTGTACTAAGACATTTGTAATTTTTATAGAAGATCTAGAAAAAAAAAGGTAAGATATGAAGACTTGTCTAAGTTTTGAAATTAAATATTAACAAATATTAAAATCACATACTTAAATTAAAAGCACACTTCAGTGTTAACTCACACACCACTGGGAACTAAGGAATATTAACTTAGGCTTGAATTTCTAAGACATTTTTCTCTACCGTGCAAGCACAGCAGTTGGGTGTTGTTCTGTAACAAAAATCTGGGTAAGCTGTTACAGTGACTTGTCAGTCATTGCTTATTTCAATGTTTGGGGTTTAACCATTGCTGCTCCTTCTAAACTTTGTGTAATGTAGGAGGAACTGTTCTGAGCTTAACTACATGGAACTTAAAAGGTTTGATCACTACACTCAGCTTCATAGGAGAGGTTTTAACATCAACAGATGTCTATACCAGTCAAATGAGAAAAATACCTGATTTCTCTCAGTATCACCTTTTTACCTGTTCCAAAAGTTTTCAGCTGTGTTAAATAATGCAAACAGTTGCATGCATTGTTTACTGCTGTAAATATTTAATGCTGAGATCTAGATCACAGTGTTAAATACAGAGAAGTCAATCAGCTGGAAAAGCTATGTATCTGATTTCTAAAACCTCTAGCTAAATTTAAATTATTAGTCACCTTTCCTTCTCTAAAACTATTGTCAGTTAAAATTAAAACTAACTGGTTCATGTTCTTAGGCCAAAACCTTCATACCCAAATCTCCAAGCTACATTTAGGAACTCCTGAACAAAAATTCAGAGTATGTCTGTGATTCATCAGTCCAGACTCTTATTAGCCTTAGATTTACAGAGGATGAGTGTTTTAGAAGAAAATACTGATTACAAATCCATCAAAGATTACTTACAGTTTGCAAAGATCTTTCTGACAGCAATAATTAAGAAGGGTTTGAATAGATGATGTAACAGGGTCACCCAAAAGTGTAAGTCAGAACAAAAAACCCTGTGGGTGCAGACCCCAACTGGAACTTACTGGTTCTAACACAGAACCCATCACCATCCTGGTGGGCCCTGTGCCCACTGAGCTGCAAGTTCAGCCTGGGAGGGCAGTGGCTGATAAATAATATCCTCAGGGTTAAGGAATCTTGCCACCAGCTCCATCAGGAGTGACCTGAATCTCTCCTGCTCCAGTGAAACTAAAACATGTGCTCAAAAGCTTTATTTGAGTCCCAAGTAGTTGGTTCCACCATCCTGAGCAGCTCCCTAAAAGTTATTACTGAACTCTGAGCAGAGAAATAATAGAACCATAAAATGTAGCTATTTTATGTTCTTGAAGTATCACCAAACCAAAATTGCAAAGGTACAAAGACCAAGCCACTTGAGCAGAAGAAACCCTGGAAATATTGGGAATTAGACTGATAAAATCCTTTGTGTTTCTTTTCCCTTGAACAATTTAGTTTTGACAAATCAGAATTTTGATTTAAAACGACTTCTCAGAAAATTCAAAGTAAGCATGAGTCATGAACTCTATACTGGGATACAGAGCAATCTGCAAACCAACAAACATGCCAAAGTAGCTCTCCTCTCCCACCAGACATTCAGCACAGCTGCTGGTTAGAATTATGGCATGACTTTCTCTCAAGCCCCTAGAACATTTAAAGCTAAGGAGGAGCAAGAAAATACCTTACTCATTTTTCATATCAGCAACTACTGAAATTTACCCAGTGAAGTACTGAACCATGAGTGTAAACATTAAGATACTTAGAGCAAAGGAAAAAAAAAGAAGTGGAGTTTTAATTAGGTTTATTTTTAATTGCTAATTAGGATATTTTAAAGAGACCATCCAAGAGTACTGAGTGCTGTGACATATCAGACCACTTTCAGCACCTTGCACAGCGTATCCAAAACCTGTAGAACTGGGCAGTGATTAAGATACTGTGTTGTTTGCCTTGCCATTATGTTACTCTTAGTGCCCACATCATATTCTTACTGCATCTGCCAAGAACTGCTGAAGAGTTAATAGCACTGTGCAAACACAGTGAGGTGCATTATCCTGGGAATTCTGTTAGCTCTGGAGCTCCCACAGGATGAGGAGATGCCATCTCCACAGCCAGGCTTTAGCACAAGGCAAACACACCCCCCCATCAGCCAGGCTGGCATTAGTGGGAGCTGTGATTGATCACCAGCACCCTGTTGCTGAGATATGGATTTGTATCTCAGCTTTTTATCACCGGGGCTGGCAAAAGGCAGTTCCTTATTTACAGACTCTGCCTCTATTAAGTGACATTATTAGGGACTACTTTTGTTTAAGTGCCACCAAGGCTCAGCATATTGGTGGTTTATGGCATACAAGCTGTTTGATTCTGATGGTTTACCCCTCACTTTTTCACACTGTAAATAGGACCTGCAGCACAAGAGCATATGGTACGTAAAGAAATTAAAGCTAAAGTAAATGGCATTAGAACAAATTCAAATAGAGCAATAAGATACTCATCTGAATTATAAACCTGTATTAAGACTTTTTTAAACAGGAAATAAAAGCCTAAATATGAAAAATAACCTTTCAGCGTTTTTTTTTTTTTTAAAGGACCATTTCAGGGGTTAACTGTGATTAATTTCCTTATTAATCCTCATTATTAATATCCATATAGTTAAATTAATGAAATATGATATCTTTTAATAAGTGAAACTAGTTCTGAATACAACATTAGTTGTTTCCCTTTTTAACTTCTGGGTTCATACCACATTGCCTCTGATACAGAAAAAATACATTATGTTCATTAAAAGTTCATTACAGCAAATACACTTGTTTCTATTTAGAAATGTACATTTAGCACAAAACCAAAAAAGAGCCCTGCAAAACTGCCAGCCTGATGCTCACATTCCATACCAGATATCAAAAACAAAAACTTACCTGTTCCTAACTTTGTAATACTATAGCAGCTTATTCAAAAAAGGAATTTCATTATACTTTCATGTAAATAGGAAGATTTCCCTAGTTATTGTTAATTATTATTTCCCTAATTATTGTTCTACAGATAAACTCTAATCTTATGTACTTAAATTGTAATTTCAGCACATGCCTGATTTATATCACTCAGTTTTATATGTGGAGTTAATTCCATCAGCCTGTAATCCAACAGCTCCATCAAAGACAGGTTTTTGATACAGCTTTACACTTAGTGCACTCCGACAAAAATAATTTTCTCTTATGATGTATTCCTTCAGTTAAATACAGCAGCAAGAGTATTTTAACTGCCACTGCTATAATGCATTTCTACTCAGCCAAAATACCTCTTTTCAGAACAACTTATTCAGCTTATGTATGATTTTTTTGTTTGCTTCTTTTCATTATAGCTTGGAAGGTTGGTTTGTTTTGTTTGGATTTTTTTTTAATCTACAGGTATCTCCTTGGTTGTTTGCAGCAATAATGTATCTCATCTGTGTAATTTTACAGAGAGCAAATTGTAAACAGAGTTCTCCGTTCTCCTACCTACATATAAAGGCATCCTGAGAAGTATATTCATGAATGAACCTGCATCTCAAGTAGGATTTGATTTTAGCATTCTCTTAGGCTTTAGGGTAAGAATTGTATGTGACAATGCTTCTAAGCACAGAAATCCCTGACTTAAATCCTGTAAAATATGCCAAGACTACCACTGATACAGTCAATACAGAGTCAATGTGTGACTCTGAGGATTCTCCTTTTAGGGCAAATCTAAGGCATGTGCTTACAGGCAATTTCACCCTCAGCTGCACCAAGTCCATTGTATCACCATTACTCTGCCATCTCTAGGAACTGGCTAACTCAGAAAACCTATCCACTAGTTGGCAACCACCAGCACAGACAGAAGCAGGGGTCTGAGCTGCCTAATTTGACAATATTGCTGGCATCTGATATTCCTATTTACTGTGTAAGTCTGCAAACATGACAGGAACTTCCCAAAATAGGAGGCAAGCCCTCAAGGAAAACTGAGCAGTTTGCTGTAATAAAAACTAAGACTGCTCTGACCTTACACACTTTGGAGTCACAGCATTCACACACCACTCAGATCTCCTGTTTAAAAAAGGCAGTCAGTAGCCAAACTTAAAGTGCAAAACTCATTACAGTTTCCAGGCTTTGCTCACTCCAGGAGTGGCACCTTCCCTTGGCAGACAGACCCCCTCAGCAGCACTCCTGGCCATCTGGAATCACAGCCCAGGCCTTTCCCCAGTTTGGACAAGCTTTTTTTTTTGCCAAAAACCCACCTCAGGCAAGTATCAATAGAACAGCCACTTCTCTATACCTCTGCTGCCATTATTTGCTGTGAAGAATTCTGTGTGTGAGTTAAAAGCACATAGCAGTGATCCACTAAAAGAAGGAATTTGATTAGGCAATTGACTAAACATAAACACACATCACGTTTCCTCTCCCCAACAATTTACTCAGTGAGTAATCCAGCCTCAGTTACGAACATAAAGTACAGATATCCATGTTGAGAATTTACTCTTCTGTAAAGGAAGTGTCTCCTGAACAGATGGAAAGACCTACCTCTTTACCAAGCACTAAAGGTAGAAAGAAAACAGGTATCAGGCACAAAGCATTTCCGTTTAGATAATTTCTCCTCCTAGATACAATTTATGATGTAAGAATTACAAAAGCTTGTCACTTTGCTCTATTTCCACACATTAGCCTTTATGAAAACAGGAAATGGACTCTGCATTGCCCATCTGCTCTTTCTCCTCCTATTTTGGATTACAACAGGAGACAAGAAATCCTGCACTAGGGCAGAAATTGTTCTGCTGCTTACCCATTTTGTTACTTCAGTGTTTCCAGAAAACCTGAGACCCTGTTTTAAGTACGAATCTTTCCCAAACTTCCTTTTCAAGACTTAGACAAGTGAGGAACAAGAGGCTCAGAGAAATTCAGTTTGTGATTTCTGTCAGTGTACACAGCATTCAGGTTTCCCTCTCAACTTGATCTCCTCTGGGAAATGCATATTCCATCACAATTAGGAGCTCCACCAGAGCTAGAGGATTTCTTCACCTTGGTAAGAAAGGTGGGTTTGTGTTCTTTGGGGTTTTTGGTAGGTTTTCCGTTGGTTAAGTGGTTAACACAATTTGATCTGTGGAAAAACTAAATGTTCTGTCCTCCCCTTCAAAATATAACAGAGAATGAGCTCCTTCTTTATGCCCACAAGTGACCAAAGTCTAAGAACAGCAGCTCCAGTGGCACTGGATTAGACCAGAAGTGTCTTACCTTAACACTGGAGTGCAAGGAACAAATTCAAACCCTCAGAGCAGGGTATGACTCTATCCTTACTTTCTAGTGCTAAGTAAAATGCTGACAAGAATTTTTGCTTTTAGTAAAGACAAACTCCACTTCAGCTGCTTAATACAAATAAAGCAATGGTACCTGGAGGTTCCCTGGTGAAGGTGGCTGCCTCTATGGAAGCTAAACTCTTAAAGGATTTGTGTGTCACACACTGTAGCTGCCTGTAAAGAGTGTTCCATAAAATTCTCCACCTTCACAATACAGGACTTTGGCCACATGCTCATTCTTCCCATGCTGAGGATGAAGTGGATATGAAAGAGCAAAATCACAGCTTTGTTTAAAGATTCAAAACACCTGGGAATATCTAATGGCTCCACAAGGTGCTGAATAGAGTTTAACAGTCAAACATGCTTCTGGGACAAGGAAAACCCTACATTTTTCTGTGATAATGATTCCTGAGGATTTTGCTAATGATAGCCTAAAAAGAAGTTGCTAAAAACACTTTGTCACTTATCTTCCCAAACTTCTGTGAAGTCTAGCTGCATAAGGACAAACAAACATTAAGATTATTTTTTTTCCTTTTCATTGCATCACCTGACCTTTTGGTCAAGTTAGGAAAATTTATACTTTTCCAACCATACTGAGGAACATAAAATATTGCTACATTGAAATAGAGACACACTAATTTCGAAAGAAGAATACACAAAGCTATTGCAAATATCCACTTCTTAGAGTTTAAAATACAGGAACAGTTTTGCCTGAACACCAAGCATCAGCATCTGCATCTGGACAGCACTTTATACAGAGAATTTCAGAGTATTTTTCCAGGAAAGAAGAACTAAGCAAAGGGCAGAGCAAAAATATTATCTGTCTACAGTTCCTACACACACAAAAGGCAGAGAAAGACAGCTTGGCATACACAGTCTAAAAGTACAACGTTTTACTGTACATATTCAATAATAATAATTTATTAATGTCATAAGTTATGATTTATTATGATCCTCAAATATTGCAAATCCTTTACAGACCACCAGGCCTACTTAAGTAATCACTGATTTACATAGTAAGAAACTCTAATACTTACATAGCTGTGACTCTTAAGGAAATCTGAAGGGTTGCTTGTGCAGACTTTATCCCCTTCCAAGCCAATTACTCTTTTACAGATATTTGATTTGGGGTCATTTGGGCTTTTCACAATTACAATATCTCCTCTGAGACAAAAAAACAGAAACAAAAACAAACAGAAGAACTCTAATTACAAACTATTTGGCCGAGTACATGGTCATCCATGTATCTACTCCAAAAATATTCACACACTTAGAGATAGTCCATTGTGCTGAAAATTCTTGTGTACAATTTTGGTTTCTTCAGTTTTACTCAGGTATAATTTCATACAGTTTTAAAAGTGAAGTTTTGTTATTTAGATCATTTATAAAACATTTAAGACTACAACCTGAGACCAGTAATACCCATAGTTGGTTTTCAAGACCAAACTGCTTAGAGAAGAATCTACATTCATTCAATAGATTTTTTTTTTCTACTTTTTGGACAAAGCTGTGAAAGTGACAATAGACTAAATCCAAACTGAATTTTGACAAGTTGTTCATTGGGCTATTTGTGATGATAATTTTAACATCTTTTACACACAATGAAAATTACAAGTTAGAAGCAGAAAAATACACAAAAAATAAAGGACAGAATGTGGTTATTGACAAGCCCTGGCAAAGAGAATGTCAGATGTGGTCTCAACAGAGGATCATACTTTCGAATGCAATAAAAGTGGCGGCTGAGGTTCTCCGAAAAGACAATATCAGAGTTTTGAATGGTTGGTTCCATTGAAGGTCCAGAACACTGCAAATTTAAAATAAAGGAGAAAAAGATTACTATTTCAAACTACTTTCATCTAAAATAAACTAATATTCAAATGATATGCTAATAAATTAGAAAAGGTGTAATGTAGAGAACTAGAAGTGAGCTCTCCAAGGAATGTGTGAAGCATTTAAAAGCTGAGGGCCTCCAGAGCACCTCTAACGCTGTTACAACTGCATATTTCCTTGGGATTGGTCCTGAACTGCACTGGGTGCTACAGGCCCTTATGGATTCCTTTCAGCACTGCATTTCCAAGAAGTTTTTAGGAGCAGTGCTCTATTTTTAGGACCAGCTTACCCCTTTCTCTTCTGTGTGACACAGAATCATCAAAGAAGCTGCAAGAGCAGCTCACAGCCAAACTCCCCCATGGCCAGCAGCAGCATCTGCCAGATTAAGGACCTGGGGAGGAGGGGCAGGGTGCATAAAACACCCAGAAATTTGGCCAGAGTGTGAAACAAAGGCATTTCCTATCAGTGACTCCAGTCTTACTTAAAGGATGGACTCTCTGCAAAAGGCTTAATCAGTTTCCCATTTACTTCAGTGATGCCTCAAGCAATAACACATCAGAAAACATGAATGCCTAAAGTACAAATAGCTTTCATAAAGGCTGGACCTGCTTCCCATAAATTGCTTTGAAGAAAATTAAGAAACCTGAAATACTGGCATCATCACATAAAGATATCAGTGTTCCAGTTTAATCTCCTTTAAAATGCCATGAAAATGAAGAGTTACCACAACAACTCCTCCGAGGTACTCAAAGGCACAGTGTGCTATGCAGCCATATTGCACCGTGTACCCCAGAAACCGGAAGGTTTTTCCTAGGGCATGGCGAAGCATCCTACAGCGCTGCGCTGCTCAGCTGGTCCTACAGCAAAACAGAACAGGGTCATTCACTGGGGAACAACCAACCTACATTTACAAACCCATCTTTTGTGTGTAACAGATGGACAGGGTTAAAAAAACCCAACGGTGCAATGAAACCAACAAATAATAAGATAGGCTGAAGAGGTGGATATAGAAATAAGGCATCAGGTCTTTCTGTTCTGAGTGCCACAACTTCTGCAGCACATTAGCCTGTAAATATTTTTTGACCCCCTTCCCAAATATTCAGGTCCAACTGTGATTAGGAAATCCAATTCCTGCAATGCTCATCTACCTAAAATGTTTCCTTACCACAATCTGATGGTTACACTTAGGAAGTGGAAAACACACTGAAGTAATTAAAGCACATTCTATATTCTGCAAGAAACCTCATCCCCTTTAACTCAGTGTTGTCTTATCATGAACTAAAATCACTGCATGATTTCCCTCCTTTAATAAGATGGGTCCATAGAGCTTGCTAAGCAAATACAGTATGTTGAAAATAAAAAAAAAAAGGAAAAATGCTCTGTAAAATATGCCCACTTCAAAATAAAATAAAGACATCTTCTACATTTCATTGCATTTCACTAATTAAAGACAGGAATTGAAAAGTGCACAGCTTTATTTTCACAACTCTCACTAGAATTTACTGGGAATTTTGCCTGAATACATTCAAAAGATAACCATTATTGGGAGCAAATATATTCTACCAAGTTCACTTCCTTGTTCCAAAAAATATGTACTTTTTTATTCACATAAACTTCTCTGGACTAGAAGAGCTTAAACCAAGCTGTAATTCATCATGTGATTCATCATTCATGAGATTATCTGACCATTTTCACAGTAATGACCTGAAATACAATGGAAACCAGAAAAGGCTTGAATTGTGTCATTGGCAGATGCAGCACCCAGCTCACTGCAGGACAGTGCAGGAGCTGAAACAGTTCCCCTGGAAGGGGAATGCACTTTCAGCAGAATTCATCCTGGTGAGGCACAGAAGTGGTTGGCTCTTCTCAATTTACTGAAAGCACCAACCAATGCCTTACTCTTAGGGCAAGACACAGCCCAGAAATGTGGCACAGGAGAGGAGATAAAAGGAAGGTGGAGGCACAGCAGATGAATCTGAGTTGCAGAACTACTGTGAATGCATGACCACAACTATGTTTTGAGAGAAGTCCATCACCAATACTTCTTTACACTTCTCAGTTCAGGGAGAAAGAGAAATGCTGCACAAGCATCCTCTATTTTTGCTCCATGCTATTCAGAAACCTTATATTAACATATTAAGATAGTAGAGAATTTAGGCACCTGAGGTATTGCAGGTAAAAAGGCATTCACAAACAATACATCACAATGCCCAGAGTACACAGATCAAATTGGGACAAATAAACAGTAATAACATCTGGAGAATGTGCAAACCTCCCATGACAACAGCTGCCAGGTTGTAACTAAAATATTTTTTATAATAAAACTCCAAATAACTGCTATACATCTCAGAAAATAAGTTTCACAGTGATTGCAAGCAATTTCCTCTTGGATTTTGGATGACACAAACCCAGGGATAGTTACCCTGGACATGTATTCCTACAATGCTCATGAGCAGATCTGGGAGCTACTCAGGGAAACCCAGAGCTCAGAGGGAGCTCTGCCTGCTGCTAGAGCTGCCACAGTAAGAAACTAATCACAAGGACAGAACATAAGTGAAAGCTTTCACATTTTGTTCCCAGTTCTCTTAAAATAAATTCTTAATTCGTCAGACATGGATTTCACCCACCCCCATTTCTTAAACATAGTAGAAAGGATTTTTTTCAAAAGCTTATCAGATTTCATGCTAACAATCAAAAAATTTTTAGTTTTATATAAGAGCTTTTGACTACTACCCAAGAAAGTTAATTTCAAATTAAGGCATATAATCTGAATTATACAGTCTGACCCTGGCAAGGTACTCCTGAGTATGGGAAGGTGTTTTAAATGTTAAGGTTCATCTTTAAACATCTAATATTCATTCCAAGTAACTAAAATCCTAAAAGTTTCCATGTAGTGTAAAAAGTTCTAGTTAAAATTGATTGTACCAAGAGTAAGTCCAGTAAAAAAACTAAAACAAAACAAATCAGTTTGTTTAAAAAAAAAAAACACATTGAAATAATTGAGCATCATTAAAATGTAATTGTTTCCTCTGAGAGCTTTGTATCAGTACATTTTTTAAATAGTCATATTGTTGATCACAAGAAAGTAAACAGCTGAAGTTTTCCACGTCACACAATTTTAATACAAAGTACCATCAGCAGGCACCTCCACCAGATCAAACATAAGACCATTAAGCACAATAAAACAAATTATTTAAGTGACAGGCCCCTTGAAAACTTAATGGCTCTGTAGTATAAACATCCTTATTGCAGAACTAATGGTCTAAAACCTGTTGTAATTATTTCCAGGCACTCCCTACTACCATACAGCAGGTAGCTGAAAAATTTATACTGAAATCGACATTGGTAAAAAAAGGTCACACATCCATATTTATCACAGAGAACACAATTTGGTTATTTTACCACAACTGTATAGTTTATCCCCCACAGCAAATAAAATGCAAAATGTAATTACTATTATCTTCTGTTCCCTTTTCCTCCCATAGCCTATGCTTTCATCACTGGGTTTTGTTTGTTTGTTTATAAAATTAATCACAGCTAGCAGGGTAGAAATCACTTTGAGCCTCATGAATGACATCCAAGAGATGGGAAAGGATTAGTTCTCAGTTGCTGCCAGTTATAGCGCCAGGTGGCTTTTTCTGCAGTGAAGGTGTTACCGATAATCCCATTACATTGGTACTAAATCTTGCAGACATCAAAATTATCACCAAGGTTCCTTTTCATCCCATCCTTTCCAAATGACTGGAAGTCGCTTCACCTGAAAGAAGTCAAATCCACATGCAGCTGCTGTTTTAGCAGCCAGCGGACTCCCTGAGAATGCCAATTGTGATCCAATTTCGCTGTGCTGGTGGCCCCCTATTCCCTGTCCAATAATACATCTGTTAAAAAATCCTACAGCTACAAATCAAGTTTAATCCTACCAGGGACCTCATGTTGGTCTTGTCTTCCAAAAAGGCAGCAGGTTTTGCCGTCTATCTCTGCCAGTGTCTGGGGAATACTCTTTAAATCCCAGCTCTACTTAGAAGAATAAGCTAAGGATCACAAAACATGACCTCAAAAACCCTGATATGACTATATTCTGACCCAGAGGCATTCATTCTAGGTGAAGATTAGAACTTTGCATAATAAGATTACACAGCAAGTGAATGATATCAAGGGACTATCCATATGCAGCCGCCTGGTTTTCTATAGACAGCCTGTGCTCTGCAATATGCAGTGCAGACGAAACAGAGCTTGGGCTTTCTAGCTGAAATAAAATAGATTCACATAAATTAGTTGGCCATTTCCAGATTCCTAAATCCCCTATTACATCTTTTATTGACAGCTCCTGTGAGGATAGCACAAATGGTATTCCCTTTGTACTCTTTGCTTCTGTACCACTCACACTCTGAGGGAAATGTACATAGGTTGTCTAGAAATTAACATCTTGTTTGCTGTAATCTTGGATTACAATTAGCTGTGTACATAATAAAATTAGAAAATCAATGAGGAGATTTATCATTTCCAGAAAACCAATGGCATTGTGTAAAACAATTTAAGAGATGGTGCTGAATTTTTAAATACATGAAAAACAAAGTTGCAGGCAATGAAAGTGTGACTAAGCAAATCACTGGACTTAGCACTACACAGATTTTCCACTTTCATAAAAATTTTGCAGTCACATTTGCTTTATATAATGTTTTCCAATTCTGGAATTTCATTGAATATGTAGTGATAGTTTATCAGTTTTTCCTTCCATAACAGAAGGAAACATAACAGTCTCCACTTCTAACCAAACACCTTTCTCTACACATAGCTTGCACCATCTCTTTCCCACAGAATTACTCTTAGATTTCTTTAACAAAAATCCAAAAACCCAAACCAAAGAAAAAAAATGCACACTGACTAAGCCATTTAAATATTTATGTTTGAGCTGTTATTTATATTAAACTATCATTTTAAAACTGCTGCATGAAATTGATGTTACATGTGCTAGAAGAGCAAAGGGTGTATATCTTGTTTATTTGGATGCTTCTCTTATCAGATCCACAATATACAAAATGCTTTAAATATTGTAATTACAATCTGAGGATTCTCAACATCTAAAACAAAACAAAGAACAATTTTCAAAAGGTCCCTCTGTGCTGGGGATCAGACAGAAGTGCTTTTTATTTCCAGCTGTTGCCTTACTCTGGAAGAAACACTGGACTTGGTCTGGCATACGTGAGCAAGCTTGGTGATATTCTGGAAGAGATGACTTTTTTACACATTATCTCTACAAGGCACTGCCAGCTTGTCTCCAACGAGAGCTCCTTCAGCTACTGATCTGAAGCTGACAAGGAGTTTAATCCTGTAAACATAACACACATGACACAATTCACTGGTGTTAAATAACCCGAGACTACTGACAAGAATGAGCAATTTTTCAACACAGATTTCAGGTAGTTCTCACAGGTTCTATTTACCTTTGGGAAGCAGCTCCTAACACTTGCACAACCCCGAGTAAACCGCTGTTTTAATGGCCAGATGCATTCCAAAGCTTCTCCTCCTCTGCAGCTCCGTACACTCCTCTCTGCTGAACACTGAAATCCAGACTGCTGAGCACAGGTACAGTTACATGGCAAGCCTGGGCCTCTGAGGGAGGCCCAAATATTCACTTTACAGTCTTCTGCAACAAGGTCAAAGTCAGGACAAACACCAAAGGTCTGGCAGACTCTGCAGTCACCTTCCTGGTAACTGAGAAAAACAGGCTGTGCCTGTGCCACAATGGTCAAATAACTACAGGTGTTTATCTTAAACCTCAACACATTCACTTTCTTGAGACACAGACATATAAACACTGAAAATTCATTTCAGTTTTGTAAGACAAAGAGTTACAAGCCTAATTTTCACATTAGGCACTAAAAATCTACAACTCTACAGAATCTGAAGTTGCCCATGACTCATGTGTCCCCTGCACTTCCCAGCTGACACATCTTATGGAAACATGATTTTGGAAATACTGCTCAAAGCACGATAGAATAGAAGAAGGGTAAATAACTCCCCTATGCACTGAGAACTAAAAAGGTTGTTGGCTTAAAATATTTTGTCATTACAAAGAGGATGGTTGGCTGGTAAAAACCAGCAAACCCAACAAAAACACCACAAACAAAAACCTAAACCGCCTCCACAGTTCAGCACACCATCAGCAAGATTATTTAGAAAAAATACAATTGTCTCCAATTATCACCAAGGTTGGTCTCAGAATGCCATCATTGAAGAGTGCTCCACAGTAGTTTAGGAACCCAGAAGTCACAAAGTATCAAATCTTTAAACAAACAGTAAATCAAACCTGACAGACAATTAAACCATAAACCATTAAGCATCTGAAAAATACAAAAGCAAAAAATAAGACCAGTTTTAGCACTGTAAGAAAATAGCAGGGAAGAATTATTCTGTATGTTTATCAATACTTCCCAGTTATGAGCATCACCTTCTAATGAAATACCTTATGTACACTCTGCATTTAAAAAATGTGTTAAAAAAAACAAGAGAAAAGCAACAGTCAGACAACAAAGTGCTCAGTATTTACATTTTCAAGTTACCTGAATAGAAGAAAAATGCAAATCAAGTGCTTATCACTGCTACTATTCTGCAAAAATGCTGACTGCTTTCCCAAACTGCTTTAAGTCACAAAGTTCCAAAAATATACGTGTACATGGATTCAAGGACTTTTTTTCAGAGCAAAATGGTACTTCATGAGAGTTTATGCAGTAAAAATAAACTGTAATCAGTATTTTTTCTCATTGCTCAATAAGATTTTATTAGTTATTTTTGAGCTGTTTTATGTGTAAAACACAAGTTCTGTAAGGTCTTCTCCACTTACAGATACAAGCATAAAAAAGTTCCAAACATCAATAGATGAGTGCAATGATATTCAGTCTAAGTTAATCCCCAGACATCCAAATCCATGAATAAAAATTCATCAGTTTTAAATACACTGAGCCTATTAAGCAAGAACAAAAGCATATGCACAAAAGAGCTTTTAATATATTTCAAAGCCCACAAGAGCCATGGTCTCATTAAAATTATAAATTACACAAACATGGAATAAAGATTCAAACTGCAGTGCAGCTAAGCAGATTACAGCAAACCCCGCGTTCCATATGATAACACACCATGGCCCTCCCAGATGGGGGCTTGGAACAAAAAGGCCATCACTGCAGCTAGGGAAAACCTCCTTGTGATCTCTGGTTTCTGTTCAGCAGATGACAGCCAAATAATATGTTGATTATTCTGTTTGTGCTGCTAAGCTTGTAAGATGGAATAAAAGCGATATGATCTATTGTGAACTCCATGCTAATGTGTTGCTCCACTCATAAATAATATACTGAATTTATTCTGAAACTATCTTTTTATCTGACTTCCAGGTTTTAAATGCATGAACTAGAACAGAAATCCAGCATAAGCTATTATTTAATTTGATGGTTTAAAGTAAAAGATACAGCTGACACAATAATAAATGTGAAAACTGACTACTTAGTGAATCAAATAAGTAGAGGTGCCTTCCTCCAATTTAGCAAATAATTCCAAGCTGAGGTGCAGAGCACTGCCTGTGTGGCTCATTTTACCACAGACATCCACCCCAGGCAAGAGTTTCACATGAGGGCACAAGTACTTCTAAACCAGAAAGGCAGTACAGAAACAATCACTGTAAAACTTCACTAGTATTGTCTCCCTGAATTGCCTTCTTAAAAACTATTTAGGTTTTTAATAAGTGATCAGATTTTATTTCATCTAAATTTGCTCATCTGCCCTTTCTTCCATAACACATTGCTTTCCTAAAATGAAAATCAGTAACTGGTCATACAGCTCCTTTCACAGCTATTCTGTGTGTGCTAAGAAGATTGACGATATTCCTACAGTTTAATGTTTGTGAATTTCAGTTCTTTTGTGTCAGAAATGTTAAAAATTATACTTAAAATCACGGTGGCTTGGCAATAGCATGAGAACACCAAGATCAAACAGTGCTTCACACTTCTTGGACCAATGGAAGCACAATCGAGAAAAGCATGAGGCTCCAAGAATGTGCAATGGTTTTCTCAGAAATATAAGAGCTGGGTGTGAAAAAAACAAACCTCCATTACCTTTCTTCCTCTGCTAGGGACACAGTCACAGCTGTAAATCACAGAAATACTGAAAACATGGCTACTTAAGAGACACACATATTCTAATAAACCTTAGGGCTAGAACTTCAGATGAATTACCCCCTCACTGCAACGAAATAACACACATCTATTCTTTCCATACAAAACCAAGACAGGACTTTGAAAAAATTAGTGAAGTTCACATTTCCAGCAGCACCCACAACCTCTGGTGTGTCCCATTTCCAATACACTGAGTTGTTCTGCAGTAACCAGGATTGTTATTTCTACGACCTTGATAACATTTGGTTTCCCTCAACCTGTTTCAGTATCTACAGTTTTAAATGCTAATTTATTTTTATTCCTCTTACGTATATTATCTCACACAAAATGCAATTTAGTACCTGGGGGGGGAAAATGCTGCTCCCAGATACATGCTCCTCAAATGGGATTCCCACAAACACAGCACTTCTGGCATGGAATTGGCAGGCTCACTGTAGGAGATGGAAGAAGCTGAACTCACTGAGATAAAGAACAATGATGGTTTGCTAAAATACAGCCTGGCTACAAAAAAAAACAAAGCCAGATATTCAGTGCTCCCTGATGGGTTTTTTCACCAAAACATTATTCCAAATTTGAAACTATTTAAGTTTCCCTAAGTAGCTAGCTGTGAATCTTTACAATGAGTTTTACCAGGTTGCTTGCTTGTCTTTCATTCATCTTTGTAACTCACACTGGAAAACCTAAATTCTACTTCCTAACTACTTAAAGGCCAAAATGATTATTTTCTTCAGCTGCCCCTCAGTGACTAGTTTACCATTCTAGTTAAGTTTTTTGAAGAGCAAGCACGGCTCTGTGTTCAGCCCAGGTGAAGTTACACATCTCTACAGAACTATTTACTGCAGCACACCCTGGCTCATGCCCCACTCTGTGGATGGCCAGAGTGCTGTGAAAGTCAGTGGCAGCTGAAAAATCAAACTAGCATTCCTGTCTGGAATATCTATGGGTGACAATAACCAGAAAACATCACTGACCAGTACACTGGAAACTTGAGATTCCATGTTTGTGGGTCTCAACAGGAAGTATGAGAAATACAAGGAAAATAATATCTTATTAAATACAGCACTAATCTGTATGATGCTTATTAAGACACTAAATTAAATTCACAATTCACTTTCAAGATTATTGTTCTGCAGGTTTCAGTAATATTATACAGTTCTGAAATTACAGAAACATAAGGTAACTTTCAAAATAATTCCTTGTCTTCAGCACATACTACTTTAACACGTATCTCCTAAATTACTTCTCATTTAAAAGAGATGAATTTAGGTAACATCCAGAGCTTTCTGAATAAGATCATGTCATGTTTTATATAAAATCATACAACTGGCAAGTCTTAAACACTCCAACTAATTCTTTGGTTTACCACAGACTGACTGGATAAGCAGTCTTTAAGCTTTTTCACACTGAAAAACCAGGCCTTTTGGTGTCAGAGCTTCCAGGATTAAACATTCTTTCCAGTTGTTGGCTCATGGCCTGAAGATCCTGCACTTTCAAACTTATCCCATTCTAGCTAGTTCAAAGATCAGGAAAATGAAGCCATCTTCTTTGCAGCCATAATCCACATCCCATGCTGTTAGATACTTAAGAACATCTCAAAAGCAAACTACCTTGTTTCAGCTCCCAGCAGGAGCTCAGCAGGGCGCTGGGTCACATGACTGCAAACCCAGCCTGGTCAGGTGACTCGCTGCCTAATCTGATTTGGTGACTAGGAAACTTTAATCAGTACAGTCTAATACCAGCACATTCCACAACTGATGAGCCAAGCAGCCTGGCGATGCAACAGCAAACACTAATGAGATTATGAATTAAAACTGCCACTAGGATGTGGTTTTCTGGTTCTCTATCCCACACGCAAATCCAGCAGGAAAAACATCACTGAAAAGTGGTCACTGGGCAGACACACGGGCTGGAAATAAAGATATCAGCATTTTCCCCAAATCTGTAGGCTACAGCTTTCGAAGAGAAATGTCAAACATATTTGCACATCAAATTCCAACCTTTTCCCAAATGTTCTGATTGCTCTCTGCTCACCATTGTATTCCCTCAATTTTTATTTTTTTCCCTTAGGGAATTTTCACCCAAAATCCTCTTAATCCATCTTAGAATCTGTATTTTGCACAGAGAAGTAGCTGAGTTGGACCAGCAAGTTTGCAAGAAGAGGAAAACAAGAGTTTGATTTCTCCACAGCACAGTCAGGATTTGCAGTTAAAACTGGCATCCCCATCTGACCAGATCTACATGACATGTGAGTTTTGAGGAAGGAAAGCTGATTATTCTATAGACCAAAATGTTTAAACCTCTCCATTCTCCAATGGGCTGAGTACCACCACTGTCCATTGCCACAGCTCAGCTGACAAGAAATAACTTCCTAAGACACTTCCTGAGCCCTGGAAATCATTCCCACATTCCTTAGTTTCTCTGCATTTCCATTCCACCCCTAGAGCAGGAATGGCAGGACTTCTCTACCTCATAATGTGCATTTGAGGATTAGGGTAATGTCTAGAATTACAATTCCTGTGGTCTTGCTTTCTGCTAGACAGCAGATCCTAGTGGGGTCTTCTACAACAACTGAAAATTCACCTTTACAAAACAGGACTTGTGATTATCAGCAAACCTTCAGAAACATTCAAAAAGAGTGAAAAAAACTATTGGTATTCCTGAAAATGAAACATCATTGATTTAAAAATATTTAGCTAGAAATAAATATGAAATTAAACTTCATTAAATAAGTTCCACCTCTGAAATACAAGGAAAGTCAGATCTTGTAAGCAGTATTTTTGTAAGCACATATGCAGTTGGAAAGCTTTATTGTATTAAAATGTTAAAATTTTAAAACCTCCCACCTATTGGAAAATAACTTATTTCCACTTGCTTTCTAAATAAGTAGGACTTTAATTTCACTTATCAGGTTAAAATGGGACTGGGGAAAAATGAACATCACAAACAGAACTACTGACATATTTTAAAAGTTCAGTTCTCCTACTGAAAAATTGTATCTACTTCTCCATAATTTTTTTTTATATACGAAACAGGCTCTCCTGCTATCAGTTACAATATAAGATACCATTTCTCTATATCTGGAAGGATGCCTACCAAAAAATCTGTAACAAAAATATCACTTCATGTAAAAACCCATGAAAATCTGAAATAACTACAAAGTTATTTGGCTCCTTATCTTTGGGTTATGAGTTGCTGTAACCAAGTTCTCCAACAGATATCCTGCAATTGTTGAGTTGCACACACCTGCAAGTAGTCACACCTGAAATACTCAGGGATTTGGGCTCCAGGATGACAATAAACAGTAAGAAATGGCAGAATTGTTGCCGTATTTTCAAAGTGCAGAACTCTCTCTCCATTTCAGCCTCCCCTTCAGTTGGACAGAATTTCCACCACGATCCCGCTGACAGAAACAGACGCCCAAACCCTTTTAAAAGAATTGTGAATTGTGCTTTGGGTCTTTATTTTCTTGGCCTTTCTATTCCAAATATTCACACATCATTAGTCACAAATTACAGAAGTGAAATTAAACTACTTTGTTTATTTCTTGCTATGTTTTCAAATGTCCTTGGATCTTCTCCTCTACAGACAGATACTTCTAACTTTCACTAAACAATAATCTACATTTAAAATTAACTATTATTCAGTATTGCATACATTAGCAGAAAATACAAAACATGAAGACTACCTCCTGATAAAAGATCTTGAACTGTCCAATGTTTAGCATGAGAAGAAGTCTGGCCAGCAGCAAAAGGAATATCATTTGCCCAGCTAGGGAGACATCATACTGAAGTTTCATGCTCCTGAATTTGAATTGGATATGAAGGAAAAACTCTGAGGTTCAGGACTGCCCACATATTGTTGCTCTTTCATGCTGCTCATATTTAACATGAGGATTTCCCCCTTCAATTAAGAAGGGACTAGAGAACCACAGACGTCCAAAAATTTGGCTTAGAACAACAGTAAACATTATTCATTGGAATTAAAGAGTGAGGGATTATAGCATTAAAGCTTCATTTTTATATTCTGCTGCGTACAAGTGTCTTCAAGCAACTCGGGATGCATTTGAATCACCAAGAGATGAAAAACAAATATACAAATACTCGTGATAGTGGCTGTTCTCTATCCCGACAAGGGGTCCCCTTGCTTTCAGAGTACCACAACATAAAGCGTTGACTGACAAAGCAAACATACTAGAATTTGTCAAAGCATTTTAATGTCTTTAAACTTTTTCTACCACACGTCTTGGTCCAGGGCCACCACGCTGATTCAAGATCTTGCTCCCAAGTTAAGGCATTAAACCACACAGGTCCGTGGCTACGTACAGACAAGCAGGGACCCCAAGCATACTCACACATTACGCTACACGCAGTTACGTAAATACGTTTTACAAGTACTTTTCCCTTCCAGGCCCTTTCCGAGGGCACTCCGAAGGAGTGTCCGCTCCCAGCCCCTGCACGCCCGGCCCCACAGACACCCGCGGGACAGGACAAGCGGGGTGTCCCCTCCACAGCACCCGTACCGCACTCCCCGCGCCGCTCCGTGCCCGCTGCCGGCCCCCTCAGCGCCGGCCAAGGCCCCGGCGCCCCTCGGCCGCCCCGGCCCCGCTCTCACCTCCCCGTTCGCCGCCGGGCCCTCAGCCCTTCACCGCCCCCCGGCCGGCACGTGCCAACAACGCGGGCTCCCATTGGGCGGCCGCTCCCCGAGCCGCTCTCCCATTGGCGGAGCCAGGCCCCGCCCCGCTGGCCGCGGCTCCTGCCCGGCCCCAACATGGCGGCGGCCGGCGGGGCGCGGGGCCGCACCAGCTTCCAGCGCAGGCCCGGGGCCGGCCCGCGGCCGCCCGCCCTGCCGGGCACTCGGCCCTCGGTGCGCCACGGGCAGCTGCTGCTCTCCAGCGGGCTGCCCTCCCTGGACTGTGTGCTAGGTTGGTGGCAGCGGGACTGGGACCCGGTGCTGTGCCCCCGCCGCCCTCCCCTTTGCCAGGCCCTGCCTGCCTTTCGCCTCCCGTAACCCCGCGGCTGCTCCCGCAGGCTTTTCCTTCCTCCCCGCAGTCCCTGGGCTTGGGGCAGGGCGGGAGGGGGAAGGAGGACGGGGCGGGGCAGGACGCGTGTCCCGCCGGCAGCTCTGAGGAGCGGGGCAGCCTTGCCGGAGAGCAGAGCTGCTCCGTGAATGGGTTTAGCGGCGCTTTGCCGGCGCCTTTCACGCTGCCACAGCGAGGGGTTCGGCTCGGAAAGCCTTTGTGGGTGCTGCACCGAGGCCGGGTATTCGCGTTCTCCGGTGGGGCAGGTGTTGGAACGTGTTGGGATTCTCGGTGTGTCTTTTCTGCCTTGCTCGCCACAGCTACATCATTAAAGTGCCCCCTTAGATAAACTGCACTGTGTGACGCTGCTTTTGCTGTTTGTGGATCTGCCTTTGCCTGCTGTCGGTGGCAGGGTGTGAGATGGTCCCGTGGACCGGTCTGTTGTGACTATTGCTGTATCCGTGTTGAGAGCTGGCACTTTCCCCTGGATTGGGAACTAATTCATTTGCTGTATAAACAGGGTGGTTTATGTGTGCACCAGGGCTGTGGGATCCTCTAATTCTTCACACAATTTCAGTGCATCTTTAATGTACGTACATAGGTGTTTTAGGTAAGAACAGCCTGATTTTAGCTTTGTTCATTCATCCTTGGAGTACACAGAATATGCCACTTTTCTCTCTAGGAACACTCCGTATGATTAATGATAATATAAAAGTTGTATGCATTGTGTAAAGGACTTTCTGTAGCCTGTATGTAATTTTTTAATGTGTGTGTCTGCACTTTCATGAGGAATTAGTATCATTGTGGAGAAAGCTCTTCCTGCTTGAGAGAAATATTTCATTAAGTGAGCGTAATTTGTGAAGCCTTTTAATTGCAGAAAAGCAGATTTGCATTGACTATTCCAGTTCATATTCCCCTTTAGAAGCAGTGGATTCTGCACAGCATGGCTCAGAAGATGTAGACAGCTCCCATGGTGGCAGTCTCCTAAAATTCTAGGTACCTGCTAACACAATTAGTGGTTTGTTATGGAAACTGAGGACACTTCCCATAAACCCAGGATCCCTTCATTTTCCTTGTCTTTTAAATATTTCATCATTTCCTGAGCTTACTAATATTTATACTTGAACATCAAGGGAATTCCTTGCCCTTAGGAACAGCAACTTTGGAAAGTATTTTTAGATATTTTTTGGGTTGTGGCATCTCTGAAAACCTGGATTCTACATTTCTATGTTAAACTTTGGGTACCCTCCTAGCCCTTAAATCCCTGATTTTTGGAGGCTGAGTGGGTAGGCCAGGAAAGACTCTTGCTGAGCATGCTGGCTATCATAAAGTTTCCACTGATGCCCGGCATTGTTGGAACTGCTGGGTGAACCCCTACAGAATCGCTGATTTTGGAGGCTGAGGAGACACCTCAAGAATTTACCCTCTGCAGCCTTAGAGCAGGCTCAGCTCTGAATTCAGAGCTGATTGCTCAGGGCTTTATCCAGTGTGTCTTGAAAATCTGCAGTGGCAGAGATTTTGCAGCACCTCACGATGACCCAGTCCAACGCTTAATTATTTTTGAAGGGAATTTTCTTTTTCCTTGTATCCACTGGGAGCCTCTCCTGCTTCAGCTCCCATTTGCCCTCCCACTGCACCTCAGTAAAGAGCTCAGCTGTATGTCAGTAGCTTCTCTTGGGTACTTCAGGTTTTCCTCTCTTCTCCAGGCTGAACAAACCCACTTCCTTCAGCCACTTCTCTTGAATCAGTTGGCCCATTTCCATTCCCCTCCCTGGACTCCCTTCAGTTTATCTTTATTTTTTTTTGAATGGAGGGGCTCAAAGTCACCTGGGCCTCGTGTTCCAGATGTGAGTTCCTGGTGAGTGCTGAGTAAAGGGGAGCATCCTCTGAGCATCTGGCTGAGCCTCTGATGTGCAGCCCATCATGCTGTTGATTCTGCTAGTGTTGACTTTGTGTCCTTTTTCTGGGTGTGGAAATGCTTCATAAACGTGTTGCAGAATGCTGTTCATGTGTTTCTGAAACAGTATTGGTACTTTTCTTTAGTCTTGCCCACTAGCAGTTAAATAATTTACTGTAAAATATTTAATTTTTATTGTCACCAGGGACTGAGGACAATCCCTTTGTTTTTTGTATAAATTCCCAATGGAAGTTACTAGGAACTCTTTTAGTTTGGTATTTTCATAGACATACTTTGTCACAGTCACTAGGCAATCTTGTAGATCTCTGGTTTGGGCTTGAATTTAAGTTTGCTCTGTTCAGAATCTGTAACCCAGATACAGAATTATTTGGCAGACAAGAAGGTACAGCTTGTGAGTAAGTGTGAGTGAGGGAAAGCATGGTGTTATCACACACAGGTTAGTGAGGAGCTTCTGAAGAGAGGAAAAGGCAAAGAATCCAAGGAGGATTTTCTTTCACCCTGCAGCTGCTGGCTGGTTACATTGTCTTGGGTGGCTCTAAAGGAGTCAATTTCCTTTGGATGACTTTATATTCAAGTTTACTTTCAATATATGCCTGATGTGTGCCAGAGCAGCTCTCTGCAATGAGCCACAACTATTGTGCAAATTAACCATCACATGCCTGGTATTGAATGTTTTGTTTCAGGCTGCTCAAAAAAAGGTCAGGGATATGTTTTGAAAACAATCTGGACATTTCTCAATTTGCACAGTTTGTTGTGCTTCTCTTCATAAGATCTTAAATGTTGTAAGTAGCAGTGTGGAAAGTTACAAATCTTGCCTAGATGTTTACATATTCTACTGCCGTAGATACTGGCAAAGAAAAATAAAAATAGCAAAATTAGGAAGAATAACAAGTTCACAGCAGCTTTCTTGGGAAACTTAAAGATTTTGCCTCTTCCTTTTGATTCCATCAGCATTCCTGCTATTTTTCCCTGTTTTCTGTCTTTTGTTTAATTTTCTAGTATTGTTGATTGTTGTACTATGAAGATGTAACCATGGTAACTGCAATAGTTTTGCATTCCCTCTAATAGAAGACACTTGTTTAAACCACTCTCTACATCTGATAACATAAAGACAATGCTCTGACCTGAGTTTGCCTTTAGCAGCCAGGGTACGTGCACATATGTTACAGCTCTGCCTTGTAGAAACAGTACCACTGATGATCTGAAAATACAGCTTGAGACAACTTTGGCCACACTGTTTGACAAATTCACTGTAAAAACAGAAGAGACACTGCTTCTGTTGTGGCTACAAATGATTTTTTTTTACCAGGGTTTAAAGTCCTTATTGCCATGGGCTAATGCATTACTTATAGCTGCTTTAATTGTATTTTCTGTCAACCTAGGATTTGGTAAAATCTGAATACTTGGAGCTTTTCTTTCCTGTGGGCTGTGTAGAGCATGTTCTCATGGTAAACAACTGTTGTTAGTACCCCGTGTGTTCTGTCTCCATGAGCAATTAAAGGCAGTGAATATTGGAAGCATATTTTGTATCAAACATCCATAGGATTTCAGATTTTGGTCTTTTTTTGGCTTTCCCTTGTGGTACATCTTTTGGGTTCGTTTGTATTTATTTCCTGAACAAATGGATGGAACAAAAATCACTGGCTTAGAACATGAGCATTTCACGAGTGATTCTAATTTCCTGATAAACAGCAGTTAAAATTGGTTTGTTTGGGGTTTTTGGGCTAGAAAATGTTTGAGTACTTGATTAGCTTGCTGTAGATATTGAGGCATTTGTACATCTTGACTCAAGAGTTTAGCTTAAAACATCTGCTTCTCTATAACTATGAAATTGGTATAACTAAGCACTTCCACTGCCAAGCACTGCTCGAATTGTGGTGCATCATGGCATGATGGCAAAGTGATCCTTTCTGGTTTTAATTCAGGTGCTATCATGCAACAAAATCAGCACTTTTTGGCCTGTGGAGGAGCAATTTGCTTTTTCTCTTCTTTCTGGGTGCATGTCAACATTACAGGTACTGCAGGCATTTGTAGTCCCACTAGCAGAGCTGAAGATTAAGAAGTTGATCCAAGTGATATTGGAATAAATTTCTAGTGGAGTTTATTGAGCTCTTACAAATGTGCAAAATGAAAGCTCCTGTTCATTGCAGTCCATCTGAGCAGCCCAGAATTGACTTCTAGTGCTTTACATGCTGTGCTGTGGGATTCATCAATTAATTTGCTCCTAACTTGCTTTTAAATCAGTATAAAATTGCAGACAACATCCTGCAGTTTCCATGTAAAACACTGCAGTAGGCTGGTTGCATATGGCCATCTGAACACTTCAGGGGTTTTTAGCTTTCCTGTCACAGTCTTATATAATTATTAAACAAAATAGTCTGATTTCAGGTTATTCCACTATTGTAATTCTTGGAATTCAGATTATAAATCAATGTACTCTTTCCCTAAAATAAAATATGATTTTTCCTTTCACTATCCTTGTAAAGGAAATCATGGAGTTATTATGTCCAAGACCTGCTAAAAAAGACCTTTTAATATCTTCAATAGTGTATGTTTTTTTAATTGTGTGATCTCAGCCCAGGTTTCAATGGGGGAAAGTCTTGCTGCCATGTCCATTTTCAGCAGTAAGATAAAAAGCAGTGGAGCCAGGATTTTGCCTCGAAGACTTGGGTGGGAACTTGCTGAAATCCAATAAAATATTAGTAGATCAGTTACATCCTTCTTGATGCAAAGGAATATCACTTGATAGTGATTAATATAAATTTGGTTTGGAGAATGATTGCTCACTTGAGTTATCTGAGTAAAAATCTGCTGGCTCAGACCATACATCACCACTGTAGTACTTGAGCATGGTTGCATAGAGCTCTGCAGGATCTTTTTACCACAATGATGATAGTACAGTATATTGTGAAAGTAATTGTAATGTGCAGTATGTAATTACATGTAATGTATAATTATTTCATAATAGAGAATTGTAGTAAGTATTGCAAAGGTAATTAAAATGTTGTTCACTTTTATATTTTTAAATTCCCTGTTATCACCTTTCTTTGACTTATAAACTAAGAAAAGTTAATTGTTCTCTGACATAGTATTAAAATGTAGTCTTACTTTATTCTTCATTTTGTTTTGTTTCCAGGTGGAGGCGTAGCTGTTGGAACCCTTCTTCTTATTGGTTAGTATAGAATATATGGATATTTAAAGCCATATTTTGAAGCATTTCACTCTTTAATGTATTCATTGAACAGCATTTCTTTTTTTTTTACTGATGTTTGAAGTCAGATTTTAAGAAATTATGACTCTCAGGTTCCTTCACTTTGTGTAGCCTTCAGAATGGACTATTGTCTATCTCAAGAATTACTGGAGGTGAATCAAAACTTTAATTTTAGATAAGCACCCACAAAGAAAACCCCAGAATTCTGTTTGAAAACAGGGTGTTTAGCACATTTCAGGACTTATTAGCAAAGTGCATAAATTAGTTAAGATTTTGTGAGCTGCTGTTGGATTCAAACTGAATCATCACAAAGGGGTTTTGTGAAGGTTGGCTACCTGAGGAAGACATGCAATGCAGAAACTTTGAATCTTTAGGTTGCCAGAATCAACTGAGAGGAAGGTGATGGAAGCCTGCTTTCTGTCAGGGTGTGGATGAGGCACGCTGAGATGATTAAATTCCTTTTACAGACCACAGTGCAACTCTCTGGGACCATGTCTCCATTGCAGCTTTCTTTTCTGTTTGATTGAGTGTCCTGGTTTGAAGGGCAGGTGTCTGCCAATAAAGGCAGGAGCTTCTCTTTGAAATGGAGAATGTAAACCCCCTCCCTCCAAATTATTATAATTTTGAAATTAAGGGGTTCTCAGGCAAAGAGATGGGAAATAGGAATAACAGTTCTTTACTAGGAAAATTAAAATAGAAATGCAGTATTACAAAGAACAACCCCAAACCCTGCCAGAGTCAGAATCCAAGCTGACACCCGTCAGTCAGTCAGGGTGTTGGCAGCAGTGCCATTCCATGGTGGCTGCATCCTCCTGCAGGGGCAGATGTGGTTCAGCTGGAGCAGTGCTCCTGGAGAAGGGGCAGTTTCCTCTGAAGGTCCAGGGATGATGTGAAGAAGGTCCAGTGTTCCTCTGCAATCCAGTGGAAAGAAGGTGCCTTGCTGTCCAAAATCTCAGTTTCTATCTGGGTAGGAAAGGCTTGGCTCCTCCCCCTGGGTGGAGCATCTCCCATGGGATGATGGAATTTTATCAGCCATGCCCTGGGACTCAATGGCCATGAACAGGAGAGATCTCCTGGAGGGAGGATGGGCTGTGGGAAAGATAAAGATGATTGCCCCAGCTGGTTTAAAGCTGGCCCATGAGCAGAGGATATCTCCCACAGAGATAAGGGTCACTGCCCCACCTGGTTTAACAGAAGGTGACAGAATACACACTTTTGAGCACATCCTATATTGCAACCCAAGACATTGAGTCGACACAAAACCAGCTGAAAAATTAAGAATTTTTGTATTAATCTCTGTGAAGATCAAGTGAAGGAGCACTTGAACCTCATGACTCTCATAATTGAGAACAGTGACTAGATTTCAGCCTTGCCTAGGGACAAAGCAGACTGGCACGTGCCTGGGTGATTTGGGTGGTTTCAAAGAAGTTGTGCCTGCAGAGTGTGGCTTTTCAGCCTTGAGACAGATTTAATCAATAATTTTCATCCATTTTCTAAAAAGGCTGAAAACATTGTGGTGCTAATATTTTATCTGTGTTTACTTTCCCTGTGGAAAGACAGCCATCAGTTGGGAAACTGAATTTGTATCTGGAGTTTCGGTTATGTATTTTGAATTGTTGCAATTCAAAAATTGGTCTTACAGTGGGGTTTGGGGAAAACTTATTTGAAATCTCTTTTAGTGACTGTTAGAATTATGGCATATTACTTTCTGTTGGTATAGGGCTCATGTAACCTGCACTAAAGATTGAATAAAATTTTCTGTTTGGCACTGAGCAAGGTAATTGCTCTCACTATGGCTTGTTGTTATTTCAAGGCTAGTCTTTATTTCTGCATTTTATCCATTAGAGACAGTTATTGATGTGTCACTGTCTTAGAAAATGTTGATTTTTAGATAAAGTATGTTAATTAGTGTATGGTGTGGTGCAGATCAAGTAATTTGAATAGTTGCTTGCCAGAAAAAATAACTCATGTTACCTAATTCCAACCATTTTCAGTTTGAGAAGAGCTGCAGTCTTTCTGTTGTAAAGGAAGAAGAAGAAGAAAGTTAGAACCTATTATATTTTCCATAAATCAGAGAATGTGAGACTAGATTAATTTTGTCTTCCCATTAAAATATTCACTGCCCCTTCCAGTAGACAGACTGGGTGGATCAAATGAACCTACTGGCAGGATAATTATCACTAAAAGAAAGAAGTGGTGCAATAATTCACCATAGGATGTTGTGGATGTGAAAAACAGTCATGTGGATACTGATGGCTTGATGGAGGATTTTTCCTGAAAGGATTTTTACCTGAACTTTGTTTCCTCTGAGGGCATATCTGGCCATACTCAGTGGTAGGTTTTAATTTGCTTGTCCCCTGTGTTGGTTGTGTATTTGTGATCTGATCTGAAAGTTAGCTTGACAGAAACCCAAATGAGAATGCCTCTTTTAGATCTGAAGACTATTTTTTTTTTCCCAAATGAGACTTACCATATGTTATTTTGAAATGTATAATTATATACAAAGAGTCTGAAAGCAGGAACTATATTTATTCATGACTCATTAGTCTAAAAATTTTAAGACTAATTTTTAAGGTTGGTGCTGTCAGCATACCAAGAAATTCTGTCATGAGATTAGTCTAGGCAAGCTTAATATTATCAGGATTGAAGCTGTCAGTGATAAACCTCCTAGGAAGATCTTTCTGTGTTGTACTCCAAGTGTTATAAAAAGGTTAAATTCTTCCCCCTTCCTTCAACATTCTCTAAGGTGAGAATAAATTGCATTACTTTTAGTTTAGCTCCCTTTGCAAATTAAATGCTCATCTTCATTATTTGATGCATTATCTTGGTTAATTTAACCAAATAATAGTAGATTCGGGGTATTAAAATATTTATTTTAACTGTTGTGTTCTGAAGATGTAGTAATGGCACAGGTTACTTGATAAGACTGTAAAATATTGTTTGAAATGTAAGTGTACAAGTTTTTTAAACTCAATTCATAATAAAGAGCATTGTGATTTTCAGCTGAACTTAATTCTATAGTATATTCTTCTGACAGTGTTTTAATTATATGAAAATTAGAGAGTTGAAGCACACAGTATTCTCATGGAAGATCCTACCTACCAGAGCAGCTTGAAACTTCCTGGGATTTGTTCACCTAACAAGAACTAGTATTTAACTAGTACTTTAGTTTAAAAAAATTCTTACATTAGTAGGTTTCTAAGAAGCATTCTGATGTGGAGCCCCCATGAAATCAGCATGTCCAGTGTGGATGTGAGACCACGTTTGTGGTTTCAGCTGAGCCTGCTGCAGATCAGCTTCCCAGAGGAGTCTCCCTTCTCAAAACAAACAAGTAGAATAAGCACACTCCTTCCCCTCTGCACTCCAGTGTACTTCAAGCTGTTGCATGTGTGTTTTGCCAGCCCAGGAAGAGTTTGCATATTTTGTTTTTAAATGTAAGCTTAGTTTATGTAACACATTCTGCATAGTGAGCTGCAGCACCCTCACTAGATGTGTCCTGGGCACCCTGTAAGAACCTCTTCTTGCTTACCTTTAAAAGCCCCAGTTTTGACAAGGTCACTGACAGCTAAATGTTTTAAAGATTATCAGTAGGAGGGCTTTTGTTGGTAGCTGAGGTCAGTTATTAAAAGTTAAAGTTGTCTGGTGAAAAACAGGTCTATACTTGTACATTTTAAGCCTTGAAGCAGTTTCAGCTGCTTTAATTAGCTACTATAATTTTTGTTAGGCATGCAATTTAACCTGACTGGTAAGAGCTCTCTTCACTTGTCAATATAACTGAATTTATCATCTTTTTAAAGCTGAAAAAGATAATCTCAGGAGAGGTACAAAACAGTGATTTGCTAAATATAATTCTACAAAATACCAGTTAACAGAATTCACCTTCTTGAAGTATGGCCAAATGCCAAATATTGTAACTTATATGTTTGACAACTCTGGTTTGGCATGTGCTAATTAAATGCAAGTGACACAAAGTATATCCCCTCAAGCTTAGTAAACGTGGACATTAGAAAAGTATCTTTTAAATGGAATTTCAGATTATTAAAATAATCTCATTTTATAACCTGCAGCAATTTAGAGAGATGTTTCATAGCTAGAGAAAGACACACCTTAGGTCATAGGACCACAGTGTAGAACCATCTATCTGGTAAAAAAATTATCAATACTGATAGGCTATGACAGGCTTTTGGCAGCTTTAGGGCAACCTGTCTAGACTTTGTGCAGAGAAAAAAAAAATAAGCCATCTGTACATTACATTGTTGCAGGCTTATTCTTTCCTCTTACAGCTCTCATAATTTTAAGCAATTATACTACAAATGACCACTGGAGTTTTTCAAAGACCTTCATGCTGTTTACTAATGATGTTTCAAAGTCAGGTATTGTAAATACAGTAGTTATAGATATTATATTTGTTACCTTGTGGTGGATCTTGTTCCTGACTTTTTATTCCTCTTCCAGTTCTAGTGCTTATTCTGCATGCCACTCTTGGAATATGAATGCCTTTGTGCAGGGAGTTTTTCCTTAAGGTCACATAGTTACATATCAATTTCTATAACTGGATTTGTTTCCTTAATTTTTAAATAAATTATATTTTTACAGTGCCTCACACCTATCTGCTCTCTTTTGCTTTCTGTGCCCTAGATAAAAGCTGAAAAATTCTATATCTAATTCTACAATACATGAATTTCTTTGAGTAGTAGCTCCAGACAGTCCATGCACAAAGGTGCTGAGAATTCCCCTTACGTATTTCACAGCCTGTACAGTGCAGTGCTGAAAAGACCCATGAATAGGAGTTGGTCTTTATCCTTCATGTTCAGCAAGGTTATATGTTGGAATTCACTGCACCCACGGTGACAATACTGCTCTTTCTCCATGACTGTTCCAGCCATGTGGAAAGAGAGCGGTGCATAGCCATCACAATAGACTATTTTACTTACGTCCTTATCTGTAGGATCAGAAGGGCTTTTGTCCTGGAGACAATATGCATAACTTCTAGGTAAATAATCTCTTTTCCTTGTATAGTTTCACGCTTCACTAGTTACTCACCTGCTACTTAGCTGGAGAACACTCTTTGTTCCAAAAGAATCGGGGAAAGCTGCGCAGTGCCATGTGACTCGTGGTGGCTGGACCCAGAAAAGAGGCTGCAGCTGCAAGAGTCTTGTTCATGTGCCTTAGTAGCTGGAAGTGAACTTCACAATGCAGCCTGCTGACGGGGCAGCTCTTCACTGTGGGGGCTGAGACTAAGGATTTGGGCCAGGCTCGTCCTGGGTGTTGGCTAAAATGATCTGAAGTGTTAGTTCCTACATGTGCTGAGTGAAGGTAGTTCTTTTGGATGTGGAGGAGTTTGGAAAGATAAAGGTGACAGTTAAAAATGTATCCTAGCTGTTCAAATGCTAAGTCCAAGCATTATCAGGAAAGTATTTCATTCTGGGATTTTATGAAAGTAATCAGTGAACTGCTGAAGTACCTGTGCTAAATGAGTTGGTTTTTATTTACAAGAAGAAAGCTGTACTCCTTCGGTTTTGAATAGTAACTATTGAAGCCGGGGTACAATGGATGCTATCAGAAAAGCCCCATATGGATGCACTTTAGATCTTTTGAATACCACTAAAGTTTAGTGACCTAGAAATGAATCAATAAAAAGCATCCTCTATCTGACAAATTGAAGAACTGAGGGATTCTTACAGATGCATTGACTTTAACAATTCCAGATACACTGTTTGTAAAGGCTTTCTGAGACACATCTAATCCTTAGAGTACTGTAGGACACTATGAGGTGGTTTATATTTAGATCACTTTTCAATTCTTAATTTACTTTTTTTACTGTAAGTTTACTCTTATGAAAATCAAGTTAAGAAGAAAGGAAAGGCTTATGTTAAAATTCAGTGTCCTTACACTGAACGTGCTTTTAATTTGCTAATTTGAACATTCCTTGTTGTTTTGCAAAATATGTTTTGGAAGGGTATGGCAGTGTAAGAACCACTCTAGCCCTGTTATATTACAAATAAATCAATGAGTCAACAAAATCTATCATAGTCTTCAATAGGTCAGTTAAAAGGTTTATATCCCTGTTCTTCATTGCTTTACTTCTCCAAAATGTTTTAACATTTCAGCATTTCAAATAAAATTTGAGAAAAATTCTTCTTAACTATTACAGCCGTATTTCTTCTTAGCTAAGTTAAATAATCACCAACACATCATATGATTTCTTGTGTTTACCCATGGTTTATGGAGTTTCCATGTAATGTTTGGCACAAAAAATTGAGTATGTTCTTTACTTTCTAAGGAATAATGAGTATCAAAAATGATGATCCAGAAAGACTGTCTATATAGTTATACACACAGACTCAAGCCATAAAACACTTGGACTGAGATATTTTCTTATATTCCATTAAATGTCACTTAAGTACATATCAACTCAGTGTTTCTGTGCCTCAGATGGTGAAGAAGGTGACCTTTAACCTGTAGATAAAAACTGAGAACCCAAGATTTTTCATTCAGCAAGGATGATTTAAATGTTACAGCTGAGGGTCTTCCCAGAGTGCCTGACAAGTGTTCCTTTTCCTCTTTTGTTCAAAGGGAGAGAGATCTAACAAAATTGTCTCCCTCCAGTGACATCTGCTGCAGTGATGTGATTACAGGGGAGCCTTGGTGGCTTCTTTCAGGTAACTCAGACAATTTAAAAAAAAAATAGATCTCATGCTGCCACTTTGATTTCTAGAGGTCTTTGGTTCTTAAATTGAGAGCTTCATAGATAGAGATTAGCACATGGAAATCAATATACTGTGAATAATATATTACTAATGATAATGCAGCAAGCAACCAAAGCATGAATATCTAGAGAGAGCCATTGTTTGAGGGGGCAGGAGCTGTCTGTGTTCTGGACTCCAGTTACAAGGGACACTCACTTAGCATAGTTTTATTTTCCTCTTGAAACAGTTTAAGCAGGCTACAAAGACTGTATTTACAAAATATGACAGTAATACTTCTTCAAAACCTTAGGTGGTGTCAGTTCTGCCTTTTGTTTCTGAAATGGTAATGTTTCAGTTATGTCTAATTGAGTCTTGTGTCCACCTTAGTCTCATACCTGGATCTACATCTCAGTCACCACTGGGTTAGGAAGGCAGTTCTTCAGCAGCACTATTAATGGCTTTTTAAAGATGCAAGAGTAAACTGTATCTAATATTTAATTAAAAGCTCCAAATTCTCAGGTAAATTGCAGTTTGCAATTCCTTTGGAAATCCATCCTGATGAAATTTTGACAAGCAACCCAGTGCTGTCACCAGTAATCTTTTGTCAGTCCTGTGCTTTTTATCATTCAGAACTGTCCATATTTGTCACAAGACCATTTAAAAAAAAAAAAATCAGTGTGTTATTACAAGTACATTGAAGGCTAAATAGGATCAAAGGTAAGTTCTGTTAATATAATCTAAGTTCTTAAAATCCTAAGACTCCACAACAAACTGCAGAGTGGCTAGTACTAGTAGTAAGAGTGTTGTAATTGTTTTATTCCCTTTGGTTTATTTGGATATCCAGTTTTGTGTCATTTCCTTGGTGACTGGATTATGAAACGTTTTTCTTTGTTTTGAGCTACTGCTTTAGAGTAACTTCTAGTGACTCTACTATCTCAAATACTGCATTTAAAAGTGAAAATTTAAAGAGCAGGAAATAAATTCTGTTTTGCCCAATATCCCATGGAGTTTGAGGAATATCACTTGGAGGACTGGATTTTTTCCAGTGATTTTGGATACTTGATTAGTCTAAGCACTGAAAGTGTCAGTACACATGCAAGATACCAGGAGTGTAGCAGTGCAACAATACTTTCCTGTGATTTGTTTCTTAAGTTTCCCCATTGCAATTTTTTTTTCCTTTTTCCTTTATGGGTATGCACTTTCCTTCTTTCCTTTTCTCCTTCACTCCCTTGATTCATTTTGATTCTGGTACATGTCAAAGTTAGAGTATTTTTATTTTCCTTTTTACTGTTTTTTTGCAAGTTGGATATGAATGGCAACTTTTTTATTTTCTCTGCTTGTCGCTGTTTTTTTTATTTTTAATTTTACTGTTTGATATGTGTAGTTAGGAAATACTTTCTAAGTCACACAAAGAATGAATTGTGTGTTGTTGGTTCTATATAAACAAATATCTCTCTGTATTTTTCGGCCTCAACATCCCTGTGTGTTGTCTTCCAGCTGCCAGATTAAGAGATGAAAAAGTGAAAACTAATGTAGCACATCTGTTTTTCTCCCAAAAAACATATGAGTGAATAGTGTCTCTATTCTGAATATTACCTCTTGTAGGTTTAGCATTCCAAACATGGCTGAATTTAGGAAAGCACCAGGGAACAAATATTTAAAGCAAGTTTTAAGCTTAAGAATATAAATATTAACATAGTTGTCCTGAATTAAGGAACTCCTTTCCATTCATCCATAAATTCAGCCATCCTAGTTGATACTTATGGGAAGCCTTGTAAGGAATACAGGAATAAGAATAAGGATTCTTGTTATATCCCATCCATATCTTAGAGTCAAATTCCTGATTGAGAACTATTCCTCTGGCTTGAAGAATTAGAAATACAATATTATTGAGCATTATTTTGAGAGTTTTTGAGTCCTATTTTACCTTTGATCTCTGTTGTACGTTATATACTTCAGGAGATAGACCCAAAGAGGCCTTTTACAGTGTTCTGAACCTACAGGTGGGCAATTTATCTAACAAAAAAAAAAAATCCAACCATTCTTGTTTTCACAGAGGAGGATAAATATGGCCTTTACTCCAATTTGTTGTTCAAGTATTTTCTCGCAGAGGGAATTGTCTGTGGACATGACCTGTTTGTTGCTTCTGCCAAAGAGCATCCTGACAACATTTTGAAGGTAAATAAGACCCATTGCTTTTGATAAGTAAAGCTGTAATCTCTTGATGAATTAAATGCATTTTAAAGTGTAAATATTGTGTAGCAATAAATGAATTAATCTTGGTGATTCATAAGAATGTCTTGGGAGGTACAGGAGTATTTACACCAGCCAGATTTGGGAATTAAATTCAGGTCTCTACCTCCCATCTATGGACAATGAAGTAAGATCCTCCCAAGGCCAAATCAGACTGAGAACCTGTTTATTCTTTATTTTGGTTGTGGATGAAAAGCAGACAGCCTGGCTGGCTTAGTGGAATGGTTTCAGCAAACCCAGCTGCTTACAGTTTCCTCCTGCCCAGGAGGAAGAGTAGTTAAGCTGCTTCCAATGTGTTGTGGTAGAAACAGTGTACAATCTGTGTGGTTATTTATTGTAGTTTCCTGTAGAAAATGAAAACAGCATTTAACATCTTTACAATTTCCTTTACACTTACATTTCATTCTGACTCTCTTTTGTCAACTTTGGGTCAGGTCATACAGAAGGGATCCCTTCAGACTTCAGTGGACTCTCTATTAAACACTGATAGTTTCTGTTATGAGAAAATTACATGAGGGAAAAGGCCTGATCAACAGTCTAAAAATGCTGAAGTGTGAGGATAATCTTGCAAAATTTCATTAAATATTTTATGTCTTTCTGCGTTTTCCTAATATCAGAAGTAACATGTAATTTACTGATTATTTCTGCATCAAGTGAAGTCTGGCTGTTTCCTTAAGTGTCTTTAGAGACTATTTCTGGACAAAATTATTTATCTTTTGTTTTCCTACCTGGGGATGGTAAATTCTATGCCTTACCTGTTGAATATTATCCTCAGTATTCAGGAAAAAGTATATTCTTAATGAAATTAAATTATTGTAGTTGTAAGAAATCAACTTTTTAATGCTCTGGAACCTAAAGAAGGTTCATTTAAGGATGAATTTTTTCTTTTACTTGTGGTTTAGAATAAAGGTTAAACAAATAGGTTAAAATGTGATTTTTAAGTATGAATTACATAAGTATGTTATATTTTTTTAATTAAGTGGTTTTAAATAACTCATAATAAAGTTGACTCTCTGATGATACAACACGATTGTTGCAGTTGTTTTTGTCCTTGAGATTGAATTATCCAAATTAGTATTTTTATTGCATTGCATTAATTTTTTTTCAAATGGAGTACCTAATGTACATTCTGTTTTTCTTCCATTCACCTTTGATTCAGTTGTTCATAGCCTGTCATGTTTTTTCTGCCTCCTTTATGTGACAATCAACATGCATTGTTACATACATCTGCCATACATCTTGTACCACTTTGACTTTGGGGTCAGTTAGTTTGATGTGCCTCTGTTGTCTGATATGGAATAATTTTCCTTCTTAATTTTCAGGGGTAGACACTAGGCAGGAATGCTGCATTCCTCTGTTGGAACTCCATGGTGGTGCTACTATAAGAGACTATAAATGGAGGGACAATACTGCTGCAGGAAGGTCGAGGAAAACAGAATCTTGTTTTGATTTCTTCCTTCCTTTGTGTCCTTGTGTATCCAGCAATATTATTGACTGTGCTCTTTACTCTCACCTTGGCTATTCAACACTTCCTTTATTTAGCAGTCAAGGCACAGTAGAGTTAATTTCTCTGATTTGCATTGTGTCAGTGCAGTAACCCTCACCTTCTTCAAGAAGACCTCTCCTGTCATAAAAATCAGCTACTTGGGATTTGGATGACTCCACTGAGTTGGGATTTTAATATAGCATAACTTACCATTGAATAACATGGCACTTTATTTAATGAGATTAGTAATTAATTTATTTTCAGTATCTGACTGGACTGTATTTTTTACTGGAAAGGTAACACAGACATAGTAGATATCAACCTGAACTACACATTTTGCTTGGGTTTTATTTTGTAAAATTCAAGTATGGATTCAATATATTAGCTGGTGTATTCCATAAAGGCAGTTCATTAACTATCCATACCATGTCCATATTAAGTGTCCATTCCATGGTCAGTCTCTTTGCATGTTCAGTTCTCTGTCAAGATGCCATAATTGTCCCATTCTAATTTTGTGATGTGATTGGAAGTTTCTTGAACCCATAACCAAGACAAATATTGCTGGTAGTAGGAAGGGGAAAAGACATTCTTATAGACCATAATTATCTTGAAATTGTGTATAACTAATAGACAGGCAGAGGATAAAAAGCCCTGATCAGCTGCCTAAGATATATTATATTACCACCCACCAATTTATCCATCATCCTTTGAAAATATATTCGTGCCTTTTGTAGTCAAAGCTCCTTTAGGAAACTGGCATTAAGATGTAATGCTGAAAAATTATACATCTCTGGTAAAACCTACAGAATTATATACATGTTGGTTTCTAGAAAGTATTTTAAACATTTGAGAGCATTTTTGTTCACTCTATATTCTTCCAAAAAAAAGGCAACTTTTTACTCTAAGGGCATAAATACTGGGAACAGTATATAATATAAGAAATTATATGGTAACTTCTGTGACTGATCATAAAATAAAATTGCTTGCATTGGTAAATGGAGAATTTATTTAATAACAAAATTACTTCAGATTTGGCATTAAAATTCTACAACAGCCTAAACTGCCTATAAAAGAATGTCTTTACCTTTATTCCTGATTATATTATGCTCTGCCCTGCCCTGGGGAGATCCCACCTGGAGCACTGCACCCAGTCTGGGGCACACAGCAGAAAATGGGCACAGACCTGCTGCATAGAGTCTAGAGGATGCCACAAAGATGCTCAGAGGGCTGGAGCACCTCTCCTGTGAAGACAGGCTGAGAATTGGGGTTCAGCCTGGAGAGGAGAAGGCTCTGGGGGGACCCAGCAGCTTTCCAGTTCCTAAAGGGGCTACAAGAGAGCTGGAGAGGGGCTTTTCAAAAGGACAGTGTAGTGACAGAACAAGGGAAAATGACTTTGAATTGACAGAGGGAAGACTTAAATTGGATTTTGGGAAGAAATTTTTCCCTGTCAAGGTGCTGAGGCCCTGGCACAGTTGCCCAGAGCAGCTGTGGCTGCCCCATCCCTGGAAGTGTCCAAGGCCAGGCTGGATGGGGCACTGAGGAATCTGGGATAGTGGAAGGTGTCCCATAGCAGGGGGGTTGCAATGAGGTGATCTTTAAGGTCCTTTCCAACACAACACATTCTGTGATTCTATGATTTGTCTTGTAAGGATGACTTAGAGGTCATTATTGTGCTAAAAGACAAATCAGCATGCTCTGTAGCACTAAATGTAACCTGTGGGACCCTAACCAGTGCTGGATCAGTGACCATTCCATTTGGTACCTGGAAGCTTGAGGTGGGAGTCCAGAACTCCTTTCTGGAACTGTCTTGTCATCTCTTGTGGAAAACCTTAGTGCCATGTTTGATTATTGCCTTTCCATGGAATTTCTGTTTTCAAGAGGATTTGTATTTCAGGATTCTCCTGCACTCAGCTGTGATTGCCTTTTGGAGGTTCTCTAACAAGGAGAAAGGATAAAGAGTGTCACAGTGAAAGGGGAAGATGCAGCTTCCCATGGTGGTGAAGCTGAGAGGGGCATGTGGGCAACTGTAATGGCTGTTAAGGAACAAAAACACTAGGAACAACATTAAAAAAAACTCTCCAGGAACACTGTTTTTGAAAGTTCCTAAGTTGAAAAGATTTCTAAAGCAAAAGTAAAAGTATATTTTAAGGTGCATTTTGCTTCAGTATGTAATTAGGAGAAGACTAAAAAAGTTCTGCCTTCAACAAATGAGAACAGAAAGTGCTTATTTACTCTTTTCCTGCTGAAAAAGTGAATGCAGGAAGAACCTAGAAAAACGAACTTTTATTATTTCCATTTTATTATTTCCATTTTATTATTATTTGTTTAAAAAACCAACAACAATAAAAACCGTCGAGCTGCTGTATTATTGTGTGTGCAGACAATGCCTTGAAAATAAACATAGCTGTCTACATGGACTTTTTTTTACTTCAGCAAAGTACATTCACCCATGATGCTTATATTTTTTTCTCTTATGGATATGATTCTAAACCATTGTTTTGTCAAGAGTAAAAATGCAAACCTGTAAGAAATTATCAGGCTGGTGGCCAGGGCTGTCTGTTTTCAAAGAGTGCTATTCTAATTATTTGCTGTCTCTGCTATCCAGGATTGGGAGAGAAGCTATCTGACATTTTTAGATGCTCATAAATTAAAAGCATAATACCTCAAAAGTTAAAAATATGTGCAAATAGGGCTATGTTCCTATTCTTTTTTTTTCTAATTTTATTTTCAAAATGTAGGAACTTGCTGCACTGATGCAGCTGCTGCATGCTGTTAAATGGTGTAACTTAATCCACAGAAATCCAATTACAGTTACAGCAAAAGTGAACTTTCCTACTGCCTAACTCTCTTTTTGAAGCCTTGTGGTAGCACAAAGGTGAGGCTAAGCCTGGCAGATGAGTTGAAAAATCTAATTTCTATATTGTGTAGCTCTTGCTCATCTGTTTGCTTTTCTTAGTTGCATGTTGGGTACATCTGTTTTATATTTTTCATTGTTAAAATGCAAATATTTAATTTTACTGTAATGTAAAAATTTCTCCATTATGAACTATGTTATAATCTTGATATAGAAGTTGTAGAGGTGTGAAAGAGACACTTGAAAAAAAAAATTCTGTTTAAAAATAATGAAATATTTTTAAGCAGTACCCTCTCTGGAAACTCCAAAGCATAAAGATTCATCTTTGTCAAAAGTTAAGACCAATCTAATAAAAAGATTTTCTAGAACCAGAGAAAATGAATGTTTGGCTTAAATTTCTGATTTCTTATCTGCCAATCCTTGTCTGTTCATTAGGGAAATTTTCTTTCATCATCTCAGTTTAAATGTTGTGAAACACAGCCATATTGCAAAGGAGTTACAGCCAGAGAGTTCTGTGACTTGACTGTAGGGTTTACTTTTGTGTATATGAAGTACAGAATATATTCTCATGGGTTAAAAATACACCACTTAGAGTACTTGCAATTGACTTTTCTTATTTCCTAGAATAGAGTATTGCTTCCTGTTTCTCTTCACACAATTCTCTTTTACCCTGGCCTGACACCCATTAGGTCTTTCTGAATGTCAAAGAAAAATTTCTGTAGACCCTCAGCCTTACCTGGAGATGGAAATAAGTTGTTGTATAAGGGCTGCTGAAAAATTCTGTATCCATTCATTTATATTCTTTAACAATACACCTTGTATTCACAAGTATTTACAATCAAAATAGAATCCTCCCCCTCCGCCTTTTGGGAGTAGGGCCCTTTAAACTGACATTTATATAATATATTGTTGAAAAGAAAATATTTACACTTCCTGACTTACCATCTGGTGTCCTTTAAATACTAAAAATTAACAGGATGAAAAAGAGACTTAAATTCATGTGAATTCAAGCTATTTAAATATTGTTACAGATCAACAGCAAATTGTACTCCCTTTAGTATTTTTTTATTTCCTGTTTTTCATCATACTTGTGATAATCACTGCACTTCAAAATAGTTGCCTAAACCCATGTGAAAAACGTATTTATTCATACATAAATAGATAATGTTTTAAATTCTCGAGTACTATTAATTATACAGTTATTGAAACCCGTAAGGATCAAAGGATTTTATATAAGAGGGATTTCACATACAGCTTGGATTATGTTGCTAAATAATAGCACAGTAGTACTTCTTTAGAATTGTAAAATAGCTTAGAGAGGAGTATGATGCCTATAGTTGGTGTAATGCATTGGTAATTAAGAGGGTGTGAGGTTAAGCTTCATTAACTGCTGTGGGATTGTATCTTGGATTTTATTATCCCCTGGAGAACATAAGAAGTGAGAGAGGTCAAACTGTTAGAATCTGATTTTGCTTCGTGCATCTGCCAAAACAAGGCAGGCGAAGTAATGTGGCAGCAAACACAGAGGGACCTGGATTGCTGGCAGACACAGGTCATCCACCAGTTTATTGCAAAGATAAAAGGTTTATTACTGAAATAAATTATTCCATCTTTGCAGTAAAACCTTCATAGCTTGGTTTGCAGGAAACAAAATTATTTTAATTGCATTGTTATTTACTATGACTGCTTCAGAAAACCATTTTTTTCTCCCAAACTTTTTTTTTCTTTAAATTTTAAAACAGCAACAAGCTTCCTTCTCTCCAGTCAAACTGCTCTTAATAACTTTAGCACTTGTCTGCCTTTTTGTGTGTTCATGCTGCATAGCAAAGACTTGTATTTTAGTTGACCCCAAGAAATGCTGTATGTTTTTTTTTTTTTTATTTTAACTAATGCACTGCTACAGGCTTTGTTTTTTTATATACCCTATGAAAGATTTGTCTTTTTTTTGCCTGGGAGAATGTAACAGTTCTCAGAAGTTGACACACTGATGCCACAAAATTGTCAATCCCAAAGCTTTTCAAAGCTCTATGATGTGGGAACTGAGATATTTTTCAGCAAAAATAGACTAAATAGAGAGATTATGAGCTGATAGCCCAAGTCTTCTTTTCTTGGTCTATTGTTTAAATAACACTTTTATTTCCAAATTCTGGGTGAAGCTTTGTAAATAAATTATGCATGTTTTGGTAATACTGTGTTCTGAAGTTCTGATTTAGATTCTAAGAACATAAATTTATTAAATCCTAAATTATGCAGTTCTTGGACAGTAACGAAGCCTTTCATGATGCTGAGGAGTTTTGGAGTATAGATCCAACCATCCAGCCTTTCTTTTTGAGGATACATCTGTATCATGACAGCTGGAGACTCTCACACTCTCACAGAGGTGCTTGCTCCGTGTCACTCAGGCATGGTCAGGTTTGGAAACAGTTACTTCCTTGAAAGAGAGAATAGCCTTTCATTACCAGTGTCAGAAGAGGGGAAAGCCTTTTATTCCAGTTCTAGTTACTGTGAAGAATAAAAGTAGATATGAAGACAAGAAGAAATGTGTAGATCATGTCAGTATTTTCAGTATTGCCCATAAAGCAAGTTTATATAACCTTTCTATGGCTGTATTTCTCCCCAGTCCCAAGCCTACTACACAATTTTAAGCTCTCTCCCTTTCCAAATGTGCTTATACAAAGTTCTGGTTGAAAAGTTAATTTTTTTTTTTTGTTAAAATTAAGGAGTGAGATACATGAATCAGTACATCCTAAGGAAAAGCAGTGACCATGTAGGTATTCTGCTGCCTTCAGGCAGGCTGGTGGAGGCATGTTGGCTTCCAATGAACACAGGCAGTTCAGTGTAAATGGAATTGAGGGTATCTGAAGCTGAGATAACAGTAATAAAGTTGGGATGCAAATCTGGTAAACTATCTTTATTAGCTCTGCTTATTATTCTTTATATAGAATATGATGAAATTACAGATACACTTTCACCTTGAATAGGATTGGAAATTCCCCCCCCCATTAGTGTTCAAGCACATATTGGAAAGTATTTAACCAAGCTAATAAAACAAATTGAGCACAGGCAGTTTGTCTTCAAAATATCCAAAGGCAGAGCACCTTCTCCAGACTGCAGCTTATTATGTACAAAGCCTCCTCAGAGGCCATGTAGTTCCCAAGCACCAGATTCAAGAGTGTGATTCAGGGTGTGTTTGCTTTAGAACAGAGTTTTGGCATAGAAAATTGATGTAGTAGCCCCAGAAATGTCTTAAGTCTCAGTGTCCCTTGCTTCTTGCGTAGGGACAAGACCATGGTACATCTAAGAAATATTCTTCAGCTAAGCATGGTAGTTATTTGGAAAAGCAGCTTAGGATGTAAGAGCTGTTCTTGGTCTGAGAGAGTTCCTGGAGTGCTCCTGCTCCTTTCTGTGAAGAGCAAGGGGCAAGACAGCACAAAGCAGACCTCAGCTGCTGATGCATGTGCTCACTGCTCAGGAGTCATGGCTTTCTCATGATTGTGTGATTTCAGTCACGTTTAAATCATTTTCTATTGTCAGAAGTTTTTATTATGTCAAAATAAAAACTCTTTATTGTATTAGAAATCAAAAGCAAGCTATACTGGAAAAAAAAAAAAGACTGTTTCGGATGGATACTTAGATGGATTTTCATCTCTGGCAGCCAAAATCTTTTATCAGCTTCAGGTGAAACCATTTTTCCCTGATCTCTTAATCTGCTTCATTCTTAGCAGCAGCTAAGACACACCACAGTGCCTAATTGTGTTGCACTGATAGTGTGTCTGTCTCTGTTTTGGGCTGAGTTTCTCGGGTGTCAGCAGCTGGGATTTGTAGTGTTTCCCTGCCACTGAGGGCCATGTAAGAAGGTTTTGTCCACTGACTTTTCTCAGTGTTACATGAGGTTATTTGAGCAGCTTGTGCTTTATCAATAATACTTGAGGAACCTCTCACTTACTGTATTGACCTCCGTTCTTTTTTCAGCATAAAATACATTTTATGTGTAAAATACACAAATGTATGTAGTTAATATCCTTGTCTCAAATTTGACTTTCCCAATTACTACATAACAGCAATGAACCAGCAGCACAAATGGTAGGCATTTGCAGTGATTCTAGGGGAGAAAAATGTTAAATAGCTTGAAGAAATATTGCTGATGTTTTCCTCTTCACCTCCAGGAAAGAGAATTATACAATATACATTTCCTGGCATTTGGCTTTGCAGATGATGTCAAAGCTGCCCAGTGATGTTGCAGCAGGGTGAGGTAGTAAACTCTTCTGTCAGTGGTAGTGTCTGAAACATGGGCAAGCTCAGGGAGGTTGATGAAATGTTTAAAATTCCTTAATTTGTTGATGAAATATTAAGGTTTCATGATGTCTAGCAGGCACTTGTTTTCAGAAAAAAGCAGACATTACCCACTACTACAAAAAGTTACCTGGGAGCAACTTGATCTGGAAATACTGTTTTTTGGCCTCTAAATTACTTCTTTGCAGAGCTCACTTTTTTAAATGAAAGTTTGTTTGTTTGTTTGTTTGTTTGTTTGTTTGTTTTAAATTACTATTAATTGAGGAATATTTTGAGGTTATCAAGTATCAGCAGCTCTTCATTGAAAAAAAAAAGACCTTTTATAATAGGAAGTTGAAATCTATGAATAACTGTATGAGGAAATTAAATCTGCACAATAGTTTAACTGTTCAGTATGTGTTGTCAAAATAACACCTCAATTGGAAAATAAGATTGATTAACTCTCTGTTGAGGATAGCTAAGTTATAGAATTAACAATTCAAAGTAGCTTTTTTTTTTTTTTTTAAGAAAAATGCTTTAGATAATGCTCTTAGAAATAAATGCAAATTATTTGTATCTACATATATGTGAAATGCATTGGGGTGCTTGTCAGCTCTAGTTTGTACTTATACTTTCTCAGAACCTTTCAGTACAGTGTTCTGTTTTCATTTTGTCTTGGCTGTCAGAAATCTTTGATTTGAAAGCTTGCCTGCTTTCTTGCTTGGTAGATGTAATGGAACTCTGACTAAAGTAATTTTTTTTTTACTGAAACAGCTGTTATACATCTGTAAGTGTAATGAAAACTGTAAATACTGAATCAAAATTTTCATCTTTGTGTAGCTTTCCTACCCAGAAAACCTAATTTTTTTCTAGCATAGTAATGAGTTTATTGTATGCAAGTGTATTTTTTAAACAAGGCTGTAAGAAAATATAACTCTGTGCATAATCATTCTCATGAATAGTCATTACCAGGCTTTTGCAGTTCATTTGTAAAAGCAAAAGAAATAAAATAACTTGCTGAAAGGTATGCTTTGTGTTTTCAAATTTACTTTTTGTGTGTTTTCACACCCAACACATTGTAACAGAGGTACTGGCTAGCTCAGTGTGGGTTTAACCCTTGAGGCATATCACAGTACTCCCTCAAGAGTCTTTGCTCAGTGAAAACTTAGTTTTCACCTTAGTCTTGTTCTGTTTTAAAGCAGACCCAGATTTTGTGCCCTCCAGCTTATAGGGATGGGTGTGATAAAGTTGGGTCAGAAAACTTCATTGCACTTTATTTCTCCAGTAGGTGTAGAAGCCCATTGCCTGAATTCTGAATTCATCATGTGTTGTTTCCTTTTTCAACAAGGCAGCAAAGGCAGAAAGTGTGCATTAGAAACTTTTAGAAAAATCCAGAATTAAACATTTCCCCCTTCCTTTCCTGTGTTTGTGTCCATGATCCATCATGAGTAGATATGAGAAAATTCAAACCATCCTGTTCCAGTGGCTTTCAGCTGGTGTCTGTAGGATGTTGTGGCCTGTTGGATACTTCTGAAAGATTTACAGGTGCTAACAGAAATCTTATGTTAAAATAGGTTAAATTTGCTATGCAGGGAACTTGCCTGCTCTCAGAAATGGAGTAGTTTAGGAGATCAACCTTTAAAGAAAGATTACAAAAAAAAAAGGAATATGGGTCCTACTCAGGGTGAAGTAGAGCATAAAATGTGGTGTTTCCATTCTGCATTCTTTCTTTTACTTCTCTAATTAATTTTTTCCAATAGTAATTACATGGGGGGTTTTCCTGCTCAGCCTTAGTAGGAGCCAGTTATTCAGAAGAGTTATTTTAATCAGGCTTTGTTGCAGATTTTACAGCTGCCCATTATACTCAGATAACTGTATTATCTAGCTGGAGGGGGGTGTGGATAAAAATCTGAACTGCCATTTCTACTGTAGATAGCTGACATTCTTTTGCTCTCTACCTGTAGGAACTTCCAGCCCCTTTGCTTGATGATACCTACAGGAAGGAATTGGGAGATGAAGCAGCAGTCGTGAATTCTGAGGATTTTCAGGATTCTATGAAAATAGCCTGGCGCTACCAAAACTTACCAAAAATGGAGGTAATAGCTATTTCCTACTTCTTTCCTCTTGGCCTCAAAATGAATTTGAAAAGAGAATGCTTTTCAGTAGAATCTAGACAACAGAACTGCTAATGGGCAGTGTTACAGAATTGTCTCTTAAGGGAAAACTGTCATACACCACTGAATGTTTTAATTACTAGAGAAGGGAATTTGAGAGTTTGCAGGTACTCTAAAACTAGATACAGACAGTGGTAATTTTAAAATTTAAAAAAAAAAGTTCCATGGGGTTTTTCAGTGAGTTTTATTAAAATGAGACAACTTTTTTGTGAAAGTTAGGATAATGTGCTTGCTTACAGACTTGGGCCAAATTTAGTTGTACACAAATGACTTAAGTAGGTTTAATCAACAGGACTTACTAGATGTCTGCAGTGAAAGTACTGTGTTGAGGCAAGCTGTTGACCTGCTTATCCATGTGCATAACAACTAAAGCAAGCACTTGAGATTATATCAGCTTCACTGTCACTGGAAACTAATCACTGTGCAGGGACAATGTAAGAAACAAGCTCAGTGGTCAGTCTTTCAGAGTTTACAGTTGTTAGTGTTTTGTGAATAATCAATCTCCCATGGCTGGTGACTTTCTTATTTAATCCAGTAGCACAATCAATCTTTAACACAATCACAGCATTTCTGACTATCCAGAGTAAAATCCTGGTTTTGTCTATACATTTTAGTCCACATTTATAAATTCTGGTTTAGATGTAGTCATACCTGCCTAGTAAGTTCAGTTGTACTCTTAAAAACATAATTGGAATGTGACAAAATGATCTTACAAGGCTTGGCATGTTTGGTTTTCTGTGAAATTGCACAGACATGGCTATATAGTTGTGTCAGAAAAGACTTATATATGGTGACATGCCAAATCAAACAGCCTCCAGGGTAATCATATAATCTCATCAATTTTATTATTGTGGAGCTTGCTGTGCCACTCTGAACCATCCCCAAAATAATTTGTCTGTTTTAAAATCTAGCAGAGTTCATTGTACATTGATATGAAAACAATTGCATGTTGTTAACAAATTGGTTTCTGATGTTCTAACAAAATAGAAAAAATACCCAAAAATTCAGTTGGGTGTGCACTCATCTTCTTTAACTTCATAGCTGCAAACACTTCTTCCACTAATGTAATATTTCCTGAAAATGCATGATGTATGTGCCCTTGACTATTGCAAATTGATTATGCAAGTAGAATAAGAAGGTCAGTCTTTTTGGAGCAGTTTCCCTTCTTGTTGTTGCTTTTTGAATTGGATCTTTATCATTCTCAATCGTTGAGGTACAATATTTTTATGTGTATGTTAAATTTATTCAAAATTTAAAACACAAATTAATGTATCAATCTTAAACTATCTATACTTAAAATTCCTCAGGACATTTTAATTGGTGAAAAATTGGCTTGAAGTTGATATTTTTTGATATTTTGTATTATAGTTATCATTAAATTTTGGCTCTGTTCCATGTTAATTGGATTGGTGATTATACTCCATTGAGGAAAAATCTGATACTGCCTTGCTACTCATAGCAATACATTTATTTCAATAATTTAATGAACAAATTTGGTTGTGATTCCTTCTTTAAATGTTCCTTTGCTGGTAAAAGCCAATGTTGAATAAAATTTCAAGGCATATTTTCCAAACTGATTGAACTGATATGCCAGTGCATTTTCAAAAGCTACTGTCAAATAGTTTCAACTGTGAAAGAGAAAAATTAGCTTTGCTTTTAACTAGAACTCTAAACATGATAGCAGAAACTTTTCTATCCATTATCTGGCTAAATACAGAGCAAAATGCTGAGTAAAAGATGTCTTTGTGGCATTTTTGATGATTAATTTGGTTACTGTTTCTGAGTAATAGATTTTGAGTAGTAGTTCAGATATTCCCTTTCCATTTATTAGAGCCTGTATAGGCTAGCCAGGTACCTCGTTTTTGTTCTTAGGCATGGAATTTGTGTTAGTGCTCTCCACAGCTGTCTCATTTCTCTCTACCTATTGCACATACCTTGCATCAGAAAAAAATTTATAAGAAGTCTTATAGTGAAAGTGAGCGAAAGGCCTTGTTATGCTTGATGTGCCTTTGCCAGTTTGTTACTTACATCTGTACCAGAGGGGAATTTAATTTAAACTTTCGAGTGTTTTGCAATGCAAGACAGTGTGGTTTTTTCTTTTCTTTTTTTTTTTTTTTTTGAATGAACTGCTTATATTCTTGGGGCAATATATAAACTGTCACAGCATGAAATCAATTTTCTGCCTTGATTCATCCTAAATCTGAGATTTCTAGCACATTAGTATTGCAATTAGAAACATTAAGAGCAGACGGTAGCATGAAAGCCCGCTCTGCTCGCTGACAATTTAGCATATTTCTCCTTGTGCACAGCCAGGAAAGCCTGAAAGAGCTGGCCTGAGCCTGCAGCCCGCTACTAAATAAATGTATCAGCTCAAACTGGAGCGGGGTGGCGAGTGTGCGTGCTGGGGGCCGTTTGCTAAGGCACATTATTCATGCTTCCTTGAGTCAGGTAGGCTTTCCTCCATGCGAGCGTCCCGCTAAGCCTGGGAATGCGGGACACTGAGGCTTATTCAGGGCCCTCTGACATGCACCCAGCTTTTCTTGCTTTTATGGGGGTTTATTAGCGCCAAATCCCAGGCTCCACCCAGTTTGTAGGCGCTGTGCTCATTCTTTGGAACCAAGAGAGGTTATCACCTACCTTAATCCATGCAGCGGGGTGGATTAAGGACACCAATGTGCCTCAGGATTCTCAAAGAGGATCCTGGAAACTTCTTGTTTCTTCTTTTTTCGCTGTCTTTACTAAACTCTCTTGGGCCTCAGTAAGGATTTGCATCTGAAATGGGCAACCTGGAGCTTTTCTCAATGAAGACATCAGATCAAAGTTCAGTTAGTCAAGGCCTTTCTAAAACATTAAGGGGGCTTGGAAGTACACAATAAAAAGATGAGCTCTGGCAGAGATTGCAGTAAAAACATTCTGATCTGTAATCCGGATAAAGAATAGATTATAGGCCAAAGAACAGCCCCTGTTTAAATTGCTTTCAGAAGCCTTGTTTTGAATAAAGTTACATTTTACAATAAAAATATTTAAATTTTGATAGAATGTTATGTTTTATTGAACTGCCTCCTTTCAAGAGAAATAAATTGGTACACTGATTTAGAGAATGGACTTTTCTAATTTTTTTTAAGTAAGACTGGTTTGCCTCTAATGACTAGATATTCAAAAGCAATTCCATGGGTTTTTTAAATTAAAAACTATTTATTTCTTTTAATTAAAAGTTTGGGTTACATTGGTTATTCTAGGAAAAATATTGCATTATTGTTACTGTTGATATTTTCTGATAACTGACCAGGCTTAACAACTATTAGTCAAATAATTTCAAAGTATTTACCCTAAATCAAATAATTCTTATTAATCTTAACAGTTTAATAATTTTTTTGTAAAATGCCATCTACTTGAATAGTTGATGTTATAACAATCTGGGAGGGGGAGTTAACTTTACATGTGTAATTCAAATAATGTTACAGGTTCTGAATGCCGTTAATGTGGAACAAAGAGATGCATTTATTTCCTCTGTTTTCTAGCACAACATGTTCAAAATGTGTAATTCCTGCCCACGTATATGTTAAATTTGGTTTATGATGTTCTATATACCAAAATTATGATCTGAGGAAAATGTATGTTCATTATGGCAATTCACAGTTATTGTGTGTAATGCTCAACCTCCTGTTTATTCAGTTTTGAAGGAATTAAAAACAATTTTAAACTATTTCTTATTTTTCTATTAAAATTGCTTATATGAAGGTGCAATGTTTTGGTTTTTTCACTGATCATAAATAAAGGAAAACATTTTCCAAGTCAGCTGAAAATATTTCTGTAGCACCATACAATTGTCAGACTGAAAAATCAAAGATGTGGAACACATGATGTTCTGCACATTTCATAGATCTTTGCAAATTTGTGATCATCTCTCTAGAACATATGAAAAAATACATTCTTTTAATTATCTGACTGCACTTTGGTGCTGCAACTTGGAATTGTAAAGGTTGAACTCTGTGAAAAATTCACATTCAAGTGTAACAATGGGGCAACAAAAACTTTGTAATAAATAATGTGTTTTTCTACTTGAAGCTTTTATTTAGGCTGAATGGGGAAAAAACAGATTTGAAGTGTGTTGCTAGTTAACTACTTTCTTTTGCCAGATAATAGTTTAAGATTGTAATCAGTATTATTGTTTCCACAGGCCAGCCCAACAACCTATACAAAGTTTGGCCATTATTATGATGTTTCCAAAAAAATGCCTCCAGAACTGTGTCAGTCTGTAAAGTGGCACAGTTTTTACCTACATGAAGAATTGTCTTTTGAGCCTAAAATGAAGGCATGGTAAGTTCTGATAGCACAATCCTGCTGTGTGTTTAGATTTTCTGTGGAAAGGGTATTTTTTGCATCTGTGAAGAATTAGGTTGTGGCTCCCACTCAGTGCCACACGCCTGGAGTGGCACAGAGACAGCTCAGAGCTCTGCTGCCAGCTGGGGGAGGGAGCAGAAGGCAGTGACAATTAAGGCAGACATTACTAGGACAGCCCAGGCCACAGCTGCATGTTCAGCCCAGCCCTACTGACAGCCAGTGTGGGGTCTGGGGAGAGCTATTCCTGTCTGAGCATCCTCCCTGAGCACCGTGCCCCAGCAGCCTGAGATGGGCTTGTCAGGTGGCTATCAGTCTTAAAAGGATATCTGCACTTTTTAGGGCTTAGGAGACAGGCCATCCTTGACCTACATAGCTTAGAGTGCTAGATCAGATTAGTTTATGATGTGCTTTTACTTCTTACATCCTACAGCTTCACCTAAGGAAAGTACAATATACTGTGAATAAATTTACCATCGCTAATTATGTCTTACAAAACATTTCCTATTCAGACTCGTCTCGGAATGAATAACTTATTATGTTTATGTCTGTCAGTAGTGAATTAAGGAAGACTGAGGGAAAATGAGTGACAGTAGCAAAGACTCATATTAGCCTGTAGACACACGTCCATTGTATCTTTCTTGGAGACACTTCAAGTCAAGTCAAACATCAAGGCTGGGCCAGCAATTTCTTTGTCCAGCCCAGTCACTGAATTTATATAATAGTATAATTTATATAATTTATATAATACCTAGTTTTATAGATCCCAGTATATAGGGCAAGCTCCTGGAGGCAGTGTGGGATTCATTGGGACTGATTTCCATTGCAGTGCGCTTATATAAAACCTCAGATTTATGGAAGAAGTGCAGTACAAGTCACCTTTCTTAGAGCTGTAGCAAAGCAAAAGCCTCTCTCTAATTTGTTAGCTGTTACATGATCAAATGTCACTGCTTTGTGAAATAAATTCTTGTGATAGTGTAAAAAAAACACTTTTAGGACAAAGCAGAGAACTTCTTTCTACAGTAAATATTTGAACCAACGTTGTTTATTTATTAATTTTATAATTTCTAATTTTCAGTAGCAGAGCAATAGAGAAGGGACACAAAAATATGACAGGTTGCAAGTGTTGTTACAGTTACTGAGGAATTTAACTCACTTGCTCTTCTCTAGCTAATGAGAATGTCTTCACTCATTCCACTAACTATATGGCTGTCAAGTATTAGTTCATTTTGCATTCAAATCAAATTAACTCATCAGTATAGTATAAGAAATGGACTTTATGCATTTGATTTTATAAGCCTTGTTTAATGCTGATATTATCCTTATGTGCTAGCCTGATAAAAGTAGATGCACTTCTTACAATGTGAGTTCCATTCTTTTTTTTTTTAGTTTAAATCTAACAGAAGGATTGGATATATGTAATTTTCTTGGCAAATTGGTAGAGCAGAGAGTGATGAGGTGAGGAATGTGATCAAATCAAGCTGAGCTTTGGAAGGCTTATTTCCTGTTCCTCTTCCTGCACCCTCAATGTGGGTCTCCTTCAAGAAACCTCTCCTGAGAAAATGAAGGAATTGTGGTGTTGGGAGTAAAGGCAGATACCAAAGTAACTGCCAGCCACCATTCTAATCACTGTCATGCAGTCTAAAAACTATACTGTAAGGGACAGGGAGGACTGAAAACCACACTGGGAATAGCAAACTCTCAGAAATCTGTGGGAGGTGTAAAGTTGTGTAAATCTCTTTCTTTACGGTAGATAATTTGTCTTCTAACTTTGATTATTGTCATTTCTGACCACAAACATGGTTGGTTTTGGATTCCCTGTTTTAAAAAGGTTGTACTAGGTCAGTGTTAAGGCAAGGTGGGAAGGAAGAGCTTTTCAAAACTACAGTCCCAGATAAAAAGCTTAAAAAGAAGAATGGATGTTCTTGGAAAAATCAAAGCAGAATTAAAAGCTGACATACAGAGGGTGTAACTCTGTCTTCTGCAGTCATAGGCTGCAGTAAATTGTAGTGGTAGAAATACAGGCAGGAAATGTGGAGATGTTTTTCTAATGATTTGCACAAGAAGTTGCCTTGCAGACACAAGTTGGGAGTATTGTAGTATCTCCATCACTAAAAATTTCTAAGGACAAGCTAGGTAAACATCTGACAGACTTATTGAGGTCCTTTTCATCCCTTTATTTGTGATTCTTTTATTCACATTAATCATGATGTATTAAATCCAATACTACTGAATCACTGTGAATGTTACCAGTTATTTCACTGCTCTCAGTAAGTTTGTGCTTTTACAGAAACCCAGCAGACTGCACTGCAATTTTCACAAATACTGTGATGAAATTCTGAAGGAAGGAATGAAAACAAGCTCACAGTCCTCTCAGCATGATTTCCTTAGAAAAAGTTTCTAAAAAGGGGAGGGAAGGGATATTATTTTATTGTTTGGAAAATCAGTTGAATGCTTCGGGCTTTTAAATCTAACTTCAATGTATTGTAGAATAGTAAAACTTTCTGTTCTCTTGGTTAACTAGACAATGATTTTAAAGTAAGCAGTCACACAATAGTCACCTTCCAGTTGAAATCACCTATTTGTGTTAGACCTTGTCTTGGATTGCCTGTAGGTCCTGCTGGGGCTCTTGCTCAGTGTTGCAGTGAATATGCTTAGAGCCATACCCAAAAAAATCCCTGTTGGCATAATGCTGATTGCTTGTCTAGCATTGCAAAATCTCTTTAATCCATCATGCTGATGGTACCTCCAAAAAGTACTGACAGCCTTAAAAGGAGATTTAAAAAAAATTACCAAAAAAATTACTTGAAGTTCAGAAAATCTCTAAAAAAATTTTTTTCTTTCAATTTTTACTTTCTTTTAATTTAATTTATCCAAAGAAGATTGGCAGAAAATTAACAGTGGAAGCTGAAAAATCCTTCAAAGATAAGGAAGCATTTTTTAAAAAGGGTATATTTCATTATTGAAATAATTTACATTAACAGGCTCTATATTACGAGGTGTTTGCAGAAAATTTAATGACATTCTAAAGGGTAGACTTTGCAAGATATGTATCAGTAAAGATATTTCTGAATGAAATTTTTCTCTTAAATTGTGTAGGAGTGCAGACCAAAAGCAGTGGTGTGTTATGGGTTTTTTTAAATCCAAGAATGTTTTGCTTTTGTCACTAATACTGAGGTTGAGGAGGAAGTGGAAACTAATAGCTTTGTCTAGTATACACTTTTCCATAATTGAATGGTGGTGTTGAGACATGATGCTTCTTTCTAGTACCAAAATTTGCAAAAATTAGAAATCAGCTGAAAAAAAGAACTTTTCCATCTTCTCTAAATACTTCCATGTTATTTTATCTTGCGTGTTCCATTCTAAATATTTATAATGCTGCAGAGCACAGCATGGCTTGAGCTCAGGCTGAAATAAATTGTTCTAGTGCTGTAACTAGAGCCATTGTAGAGGCACCTTCTCTCAGGTACTCATCATGGAAAGTGCACCTAACCCATCCCTCATGAAGGTCATGAGCAGGGACAACCTCTTCCTTCTGAAGAAAGATTTTAGAAGCTCAGGGATTTTTTGTTTTTTTTATTGCACCTTTTTTGATTAAATTATCATACATATATTGATGTGAGCAAGGTGTTCCCTAGGTGATCTCCTGTTTGGGTGGGATTTTTTTTTTTCTTTTCCTGTTAATGTTCCTCAGAGAATGTACTTAATCCATAACTTGTTTAGATGCACCTAGAATTCACCTTGTTGACCAGTCTTTTCCCTTTATTTTTCAGTTAGAGGGTGACTAGTTTTGGAGGACCTTAATTTTCATTTTTCCTCCTTGAAATTTGGCACATCTCTTTCCTTACCCTCCTTTCCCTTGGGAAGAAGTGGGGAGCAAGAGGAACAATTCTCTGTTCTGCTTTCATTTCCCCACCCCAGGATGTAACAACAGATTATGCATTTAGAGCAGAAAATATACAAGAAAAGTAAGGCACCACATTTTCTTACACAGCTTATACTCTCCTGTCAGAAACATGAGTGTACATGAGTAGATTTTAAAATCCTTGGAAAAACTATGTGAGTGAACTGTCTCTGTAATTGTAGCTAATGTCTTTTTTTGAGATAATTACAGAATTTCCCTTTCAGGATCAGAGATTTAGGGACTTTGTATTGACCAGAAACTCTTGGCCCTTTTGAGAAATCATGTATATTTATACATATGTCCCTCTCTGGCTATCCACACAAGTGCCTGATTTCTTTATGGACTTGGAAAGAAAGGTGATTTTTTGACTGATTGGATTAAAACTGACCTTTTCTTTGCAATTAAAAATGAGTTTTGGAGGTTGTCAACATCATTTGCTCACCTTAAGGTTTGGATCACTCCTTTTCTTTCCTGTGTTTTCACGTGTATGTGGATCTGGTTTTTGGCAGAGAGAGGGGCAAAATTTTACCCTGCAAACTGGCACCTGGCAGACAGTGTAGATGTAACATTTAATAGCCATGTTTGCTCTCCTTTCTGCAGTTTGGGACCTGATGGCTAGATTAGACTACAGGGTTCCCTTTGGATAATCAAGATGGATAGAAGTTCATTTCCCCATGATAAAAACTAATTGCAAAGCCAGCTCTCCTGAAGGAAGTGGCAAACGGGCCTGGGTGTTTGGTGCCAAAAGAAAGCACAAAGCTCCTCTGTCTTATCTCATTTCAGTGTTGGGGAAGGGCAGTCATGTCCTGGTGCTAGTGCTGGGCCCAGGTTTACAGGGCTGTGTGGCTGACAGCAAATGTTCTCCCGTGGTCGTTGCCAGGATATTTTGTTGTCCTGGTGGCTGCACTGCTGGAGCTGGTACCTGGCAGGAAGGCAGGAATATCCTCTCTGGTGACTTTGCATTGCAGGCAACACTTATTTTCTATCTCTACTTTCAGTCTTGTTCTTCAGGGCAATTACCAAACAAGGAGGTTTGATAATCAAAGGAGCCGAAATAATCAAGTTGTAGTTTTTCAGTAATACTTGTAAATCTTACCTTAAGAATGTATGTGCTTTTGGAAAAGAAAAGATTTATTTGAGTCTAGATTTACCAATAAATGTAGATAAAATAGGTTTTACTGTCTTGCCTAATGGAGTCTCCTTTTCCATAACAAGGCTATTTGTCATAGCCTTGATAACCTAACCTTTGTTAACTGCTTGGAAACTATCAGCAGAGAAGTCAGAGCCTTTGTTGTAACCAGGATACCTTCTTGCCAGCTCCTGCTCTATCCATTACTAAAGTGCTAAACAAAAAAGAGTAAAGAAGGAATTGTTTAAACTCATTATCAAAATCAAATTGTGTTTAGTAACAAGACCAAAAAAAAGACTAGAAACTGGAAAATAAGAAATATCTTATTTCCTTTCTTAAATATTGTGACAAGCATTGCCAGAAGGGTAATGCAACTTGCTTTTATGAATACTGGTTTTTACCATATTTTTCATGTTCTTATTTGCATAAGATGGGTCAAATTCAAGGAAACCATGAATTTTTTAGAAAGAGTTAGAAGAGCACCTATTTTGCCATTTTTTAAAAATCTACACACATTTCATTATTTTTAAAAATTCTTTCTTTGCTGCAAATCTTTTTCTTGTAGATTAATTGCAGATCTATTTTATTTCTTTGTTTTAATTCTGAGACCCTTTAATCCTACTAATGCTTTGGTTATTTTATTCTTTTACCCACTAACTTTTAAAAACAAGTTAGTAATGAATCAGAAATCAGCAAATATTTTGATTGCAGTATATTCTCTGGCAAAAAAATTATCTGCTGTGATAAGGCAAAGACACAGAGAGAGAATTTTGGCTACTGTGGGGGGCTAAAGTTCACCCTGTAAACTGACAGCTGCCAGGCAGTGCAGGTAGAACATTTTTTTAGCAATTCCTTTTGCAACTAAACACTGGGAAAGTAATGAACTTCAGAAGTTAAACTTCCCTGTTTGAAGTGCTCTTTTTTTTTTTGTATAGCAAGGCAGACTTTATGCATGAAATATCATGTTGAGATTATACACTGGCAGTTCATTTCCAGCTCTGAATTTCATAAAGGGTGTTAAATTATTAAAGTACATCAGTTTAATCAGTAGCCTTCTAGGATACTAAATCTGAAACAGAAATAAATAGAGTTTAATTTGGAAACTCTCCTTTGTGTTCATATCAGAGGAAGATCATCTCATCTTGTTTTTTGACATTGATTATTTCAAAACTCAAATTTATTAGGACCACGTGACTTTTTTGATTGTAGATGTTTGTAACTCAAGTATATTTGAGGGTTGGGGTTGTGTGGATACTGTTTTCTTAAAGGAAACATAGATTTTTGAGTTGAAGCAATGGTGCAAAAGACGGATCATTGCAATTCTTACGTGCTTCTCAGAAAAGCTGAATTCTCTCCTGTGCCAAGGGATGAGAGCAAGTTTATTTGGGTTTATTAATCAGTCAAATGCGTTTGGATAACAGTCTAGGCTCTTAGTAACAGTAATGGGAATATTTTCATTGATAACTTAAGTTATGGAGCAAATGAGAATAGTTTTAGAGGCAAAATTTTCAAAATAACCACTCGTATTTCCCAAGAAGTACAGCAAGGGGTTTGAATCCTCAACCCTTGATGGTAGTAAGTGAGACTGGAAGAAAATGTCAAGGCCAGAAAAGATAAGAAGGGCTTAAGCTGCAGTGAGGAACCTGCATCAGAGACCCAAGCCAATGTGGTCCATGAGATTTAAGAAAACAATGTCTCTTTTAAAAGTGATTACCTGAATTGGTATTTGAAAGTAAAGAGCTTCTAAGACAAGATGATTTGCTGAACTTTCATTTTGTTTTAAGTCTGCTTAAATCCATTTGTAGCCATCAGTTTGTTTTTGTTTGTTTTTCTGAATGTTGTATTTTCTAAACAAAATATAGAATAAATGTTACTTCACAGTTTTGCTGTCATGCAAATAAAGCACTGAAAATGTATGAAAATTTTCACAGAAAGTCAGCTCTTCATCAGGGCATTGATTAGGTGTACTTGGGATAACAGCTGGGTAGATCTTTGTCAGTTACAGAAGATTAGTATTGGGCTGTAATGGTTTCCACTTTAAGTTGATGCATTAAATCATTAATCTTCTAGATGTAAGTGAGTCTGACATAATTAAGTTATCTTAATCCCTAGAGATTTCAGCTTTCACTAAATGTCTGAGCACTGAACTAGTTAATATGAAGCAATCACAACTGCTTATAATGTCAACTTTATTCAAAGAGTTTGGGTTTTTTTTTTCTTCTCTGACATCTCTTTTCTATGTGACACTTGCACTGAAAGCTGCATCTGCTCATACTTATTTTTATACAGCTGTTAGAGACATGTAGGAGAGTATTAAAATGTATAACTGAAATATTTCTTGTTGCCAACAGGAATATGAACAGTGGTTATGCAAGGCTGCTTCAGTCCATCCAGAGGATCATTTCCCAGGAAGGCTTTGATGGCTCTGATCCCCAGGTACTGGAGACCCTCACACTGCTCTTTAATTCCATCCAGAGGATCATTTCCCAGGAAGGCTTTGATGGCTCTGATCCCCAGGTACTGGAGACCCTCACACTGCTCTTTAATGCTGTAACTACTGTTTTCTTGCTTTTTAAAGGTGTCACAAGGTCTTGGACAAAGTAATAAGGAACAAATTGTTTCTAAGCATTGCTAAAGTAAATAAGTGTAAATAGTGTTCACGTTTTAAGCGGGTTTTTGAGTTTTTACCTGTTAGAAATATGCAGGACCATCTGAGAAAGAGATGTAAGACAGCATTAATAAAATGCCTTTTCTGTGCAATTAGCTAATAAATGGAGGACCAAATATAATGTAAATAACAAAATAATAAATAACAAAACACATTTTCACCTACATTACTTGTTTTTCAAATTATTGCTTTAGCATAATCTGAGATTCTTGAGATTAAGCATTTACCCTTAAACTTTCAGATTTTCTTATTGTTGTTTTAGCTGGTGGGAATTTTTTAATTGATTAAATGGTAATATCTTTATATGACGAGCATTGAAAGAGAAGTAAAGAATAAGAATGTTATTTCAATTTACAAATCAAAACAGTTTATCAGCCTTGCAAAAATCTCTTCATAAAGCACAATGTGGGTAATCAAAAACATTTTAAGTGTAACAACATAGGCTGAAAGACCTTTTCTGATTTGAGCAGTGCCTCATCAGTTATTTGTCATATTCAGTAACATGGCAGTCCTTTGGAGCTGATGGAAATAATACAATAAATTGTATATATTGATGCTTAATTGAGAGGTAATTATTGCAAACGTTACTGCAGGAGAAGTCGATCAGCAGAGACACTGGAGAGCCTGAAAGGATTTAACACAGGACTGTGTAGCAGTGCAGTGTGTTAGGAATGGTTTTGCAGGGGAGATGCAGGGGAGAGGATGCTCTCCTGTCTGCAGCGGGGCTGGAGGCATCACCTGCGCTGTGCACCGTGTGCAGCGCCGTCCCTGCCGAGATGTCTGGGAGGGCTTTGCCTCCCCTTCGGTGCCACTGCCAGTCTGGAGAAGGCCATTGGTCCCTGCCAGGCCCTCTCCCTGCTCCCAGCAGTAGCCATGGCAACAGGGATGTGTGTCATCCTCCTGTACAGCACGGGGATGCTCCTCCTGCCTCCGAGCCCTGGGCGACACACACACCCTGCCAGCCTCCAGCCAGCCAACAGCCTCCTGCCCAAAACATCAGCCTCTTACTGCTTCTTTCTCTTTAGATATACATGTATATAAAAGAATATGAAGGTTTTTCAGAGCCAGCATTTGGGTGGTTTTTTGCTTGCAAGTAGGGAAAAATGAAACATCACTGATCCTTATTTTCTCTAATTTTTGTCAATCGTTTCAAAATGTCTTACTAGTGTCAGTAAAACAAAACCAGAGCATTAACTGAGATGAATGTAACAGTATATGTTTTCTAAATAATACATATAAAGCTTCTAAGGTGAAGCTTTAAAAGTTAGAGAAGTCCTTTTTCAGGCCAGTTTATTGATCTAGAAAGCCATTAGCACTGTGTAGTTCTTTCTGTTCAAGGGAGGTAAGACATATGATTTCCTGAAGTGGTTTCTATTACTTTCTTTTGTACTTTGCTTTTCCCCTTGCACCATCTTTCTTTGTGCATTTCAATTTTGTACATTTAGAAGCCTTGTATATTACACACTTCTTAAAAATACATCCAGACTTCAGTGTAGCAGTGCCCCAGAACTCACATTGGATCTTTTATTTACCAAATCTCTGAGCAATTCTCTTCTATTTCGTATCCTCTTCTGTTTATTGAGCCCTCAGAAGTGCTTTTTAAATAGACAGATGTGAAGATTAAGGAGCACCCTGTATTCCTCTGGACCTTTGTATAATTCCATATATTGTATAATTGGTATATAATCATAAAACCTTCTGAGAAGTATGCCCCCACCCCCAAATAATCCTCTCTCTGACTGGTCAAACTTTCAGATGTTTTTGGCTACTTTCACATCAATATGCCAATGATACATAGATTTACTCTCTTGTTTGAAAAGGGTTGTGAAGAAAACTGAGCAGAATGTGACACCCCAGCTGAGAGGTGATTTGACACAATTAGAAAAATAAGTGAAAACTACCATTAGAGGTTTGCTGAAATGGTCAGGCATCTCTAGGACCTAGTACATTTAGTTAACATTAGTTTTTAGAACCATCTGCAGGTGGCCATGATAGGTTAATTGTTTTTACTGTCCTGCATGGCTTTGTGCACCTTAGCACAATAATCCCTGTCTGAGGTATGAGCATACAGAAAAGTTTGGTCAAAGTTGACCAAAGCAATAACCTATTTGCTCCCTTTGCCAAGGTCTGTTTGGAAAATCTGAATTACCTATAAGATACAAATACAAACATCAGGTTTGCATTCTTTCTAAAGCCTCCCAGTAACTCCTTGCTGCTGATCATTAAGTGGGAATCCTTTATAAATTGATCATGGTATTAAATTATGTAGAATAGTACCTTTTTGTTTCAGAGTATTTTGAGGCTTTCATGTTTGACATCGGAGATTTAATAGGCAACTATTTCCTTAAAATTTCTTTTGTGTACTTTGGAGGCTTTCAGGATAATTGTTGGGGGGAATTTATTTTTTTGTTGTTGGCTTGGAGTTGGGTTTTCTGAATTCTTCATAATCAGAATTTATGCTGCCAAATCAAATACTGTTACAAAAATTACATGAAAAAATGTTTTTTAAAAATTAGAAAATAAATCCAAACTTCCAGACTAGTGGGAATAAAAAAAATCTAATGGTGTCTCTAAAAAAATGTTATCCTACTCTTTACAGCAGGCTCGTTGTGGGAGAATATTAGACTTATGCTTTTCTTATATTTCAGTTTTGGAATAAACTGTCAGGGCTGTGTAGGCCTGACAGAAGTTCTATTACTGGCCAAATAAATACATCTGATATTGTCAGGTGTTTGAATAGCTTTATCTTTTACTACTCTTAAGACTTGATGCTGTGAAATAAGCATCTGTCATCCCCTCTCCATTAAAAGTTTTTTCCTGTGTTTGTTGTGCTTATGGATGTTCCTCATAAGAAAAAGTATTTTTCTAATTTAAAAAGTTTCTGTAAGCTTTATCTATGTTTGTGTTGAAATTTTGAAATACTGTAACAGATTGCTTCCCCAGAGATTGGAAGGGAATTGGCAGATCAGCTCCTGTGTAAGACACACAGGTAGATAAATGCAGAGCCATGTGAGACTATGTCCACTCACCCCAGGCTCTTTCTACCCCTTATGGATAAGGAAGCTTTTGAACAGGAGTCTCTTGTCTTGTCAGAACCTTTCCTCTGGATTTCCAGAGCAGCTGTGCAGTGTCTTGTGCTTGATAGTTGCTCTTTATTCCAGCTGTTGGAAATTAATATCTACAGTTTAGATATTACAGTTACAATTAGTCTCAAAACACTTTTCTGTAGTGCAAAGTACCTGCAAGCTTTTACTTATCAAAACTAGTATTTATGTGTATATATGTGTGTGTGTGTATAATTAAAGAAAGCTGGTCTTTAAGCATGACCCCTGAACTCTGGAAATGTTTCTTTGGTCACCTTGTGCAGGAAGTGTTTCAATAAGGGAGTTCATTGTCTCTCTCTCAGCTATTGATAGCAAATATATCTAAAACCCTTTCCAAAGACTACCAGGAAAGGTCACATCAAATAAGCAGAAATGAGACTTGTCATCACGAGAGATAAGATTTTACTTTGCACAAACAAATTACAACTTTGACTTCATAATCTCTCCCTTCAGAAAAGGAGCTTTATCTTAGCCACTGCTCTAAAGCAGACCAGAAACTCTTAAGTCAAGGTGTGGTCCTTAAAAGACAATTTGCTCATGTCCCATCTGTGTTTCCACAGTGTGACTACAACTTCTTTTATTAGTGGGAAGGATTTGAAGGGAATATAAATGATGCTTGGAGACTTCTGAGACAGTGTTGGTGAGCCCATATGTTGGTGAGCTAAGGCACTGTCCTTGTTCACTCAGAAGGAGCAGAAAAAGTAAAACTGGAGCAAACAGTCAGAATAGTCAGGTTATGAGAGAGGAGAGGTGAAAATAGAGGGAGAAGCAAACTGTCTTAGAACTGGGAGAAAATACTCTTCTACATGCTTTTTAAGACAATGATGGAGGAGTGAAAGGGCATGAAAGGTCCTGATTTTACTGGATTTTATGTTAGAATATATTTAGCTGGTTAAAAAATATAAATTAGTAGTTCTCACTATTTCCATGTGTCTATTACATTTGTACTTGCTTATCCAAGGATCTAAGCAGTGAAAAAAATCCCATTCCATTTGTGATTTTTATAAGATTGAGATTATTATGATTACATAAAATACACAATTATTACGGATATGCATTCTAGAATTTGTACTCCTCTTAAAATATAACTGCTTTTTTTTTTTTTTTCCCCAACAGAAAAAACAGAGGAATGTTTTACGGATAGGGATTCAGAGCCTGGGTTCTGTATTGTGGGGGGATGATGTTTGTTGCAGTGAGACCCCTGAAGATCCTCACAGCCTGACAAAATTTCTCTATGTTCTCCGTGGCCTGCTCAGGAAGTCTTTGTCAGCCTGCATCATCACAGTGCCCTCTCACCTTATCCAGGTAGGAATGCTGCTTTTGCTGATTTCTGAGCTAGAACATCACTTAGCAAAAGTTTCAGGATTATAGTAAGAAAACAAATGCAGTTCTGGACATTTTTAAAAATCTTTTTGTTCAAAGGGTGAATGTAAAACATGACTGTATCTTATGCTTTATACTTCTGTGGGAGAGTCATGTTGCAAAATCTACCGAGACTTAAGTATAAAATTCTTTTAAGAATAGTTATGCCATATTTGTGTCTTACTCCTTTTTGGAAAAAACAATCAAAATTTCAGAAACTATAAAGAATCAAATACCTATAGCAATCTCTTTTTTTACAACATCTCTATGCACTTTCTCAATGCTTTCAAAATGCTTTTTGGAGTATCAGTACAAGGCTTTGCAGTCTACTGTCTTTATCTGGCATGCTCATTAGAATGGTATCTGATCTTGTTTTTAAAGCCAGGAGTTGAAAGGTACAGATTTGCCCTATGATTCTAATGTCCTCTTATATTGGGGCTAGGAGCACACCAGTTATGGCATCAGTCATTTTCCCAACTTCAAAATCAGAAGCAATTAACAATATTGTTCCTGATAGCATATGGAGACTTAAATATATCTTCTGAAAATAAACTTTTTTAGCAAAAAGAAAAATGTAGATAGTCTTTTTGTTCTGTGAGTGGTACAGTAACTTACAAAAGCAAAATTATTATTCACAATGAACAGAGAACCTATAATTTTAGATATTTGATTTGATTATAGTAAAAAGTACTGGATAAAACCTCATATTATGAAAAATATTTTCATAGTAGGTGAGTTTACCAATAGATTAAATCCTGGCTTAGGCATGACTCATGTGTATTGTATTTTGTTAAAGGTCTTTGAATACCTGAAAATGTTATTCATGTAGATCCCAATACAATTACTCCTTCAAAAATAAAGTAGGTCAATTTTCTAATTTTACTATTGTAGTAAAAAAGTGTGTGAATATTTCTCTTGCAGTGCATGCCTCCATCTCTGTTTTTAAATATTAGGTGGCAGTCTGCCTTCAGAAAGAGGGGCATTTAAATTTAAAGCAAGAAATAGAATTTGTGATTGTAAAGCTATCATCCTACTTCTTACACACTGGAATTGCCTGTCCATAATTGGGGCATACAACCCTTTCCATTGTAGTCTTCTTTATATATCATGCCAATAAGAAGTATATTTATATTTTAGAGAAGTGCAGAAGTGTCACTAAGAAGGAAACTGAAGTTTGTTTCAAACTTACTTGAGAAGTTGATTATTGGTTTTTAAATTCCAGGGAGTTAGGCTTGAAATTATGCCTCATTTTGTAAATAACCGAGTTTTTCATTTTAATGCTAAGTGCTAGAATATTTTGAATTTTTTAATAAAAGAAACATTACATACAGAATTTTTGCTTAGGTGCCATAAACAAACAAGGGCATGAATTTATTATTTTTTTAACTGTGAAACTTTGGGTATCCTCCTTTAAGCCCCGCACTGTGGCCAGAGCTGTCATTAGGAGGAGCCAAGCTGCTGAGGCTTCCTCCTAGCCCACATTACCGAGTTCCCAGAGCCCTGCTGTGCAGTTGTTGCCCCCTGCAAGAAGCCTGTTACAGAGCCCCTGGGAGCATGTGTCCAGCCTCCCTGGCACTGTTAATTGGTGAGGCTGGCCAGATGAGGGGACAGCCCAGCATGTGCTGGCTGGGCGCCGCAGACGGACCTGCGGGTAACGGCAGCAGCTGCTCACCTTCCCACTGCTCTGCCCTCTCCTTCCTGCTGCTCAGGGCTCTGCCTGCAGCCACGAAGTAAAGAGAATATCTCTTCTCTTCCCTCACACTGAGAGGGATTTATTTTTTTTTCCCAAATAGATATGTGTTTAATTTGATAAGGCACTTCTAGCATATGCTTTATCTGTTGAATCTTCAAGTCAGTGCACTGAAGGCATGAGAGAATTCATGTTTTTCTGAAATCTGGTGAATTCCCCATTTTCCCCCTGAACTACTGTTCCTCTACTTCCCAGCTTGTAGTTCAGCCCCCAGCTAAATTAATTGGGTGGGCTCCGAATGAATTCTTCACATGTGTAATTTCCATGAAAGACATGTAAGTTGAAAATCACGTTTGATCAAAGTTTTGTCTGGATGGCATGTACAAAAAAATAGTTTTGTCTTTACCTGCTTTGTCATGAAAAAGTAGATTTTTGGTAGTGACATAACGTATCTTGTCTCTGTCAGTCTCCAGTATTGGTTACTCCAGTGAAGAAGAGATAAAACAATTGGTAGTTCTGATTTTTGACAGGGGCAATGTCTTTTCAACCCAGACTAGTTCTGGTTTTTATATGAAGTATATGAATAATGCATATATATATCTATGTATATATATTTTTGAAATTATTTTCTTCTATGTGTTTTGCCAAATACTTTGCATGTTGTGCTGTGGCAGGGGGTTCACAAATTAAATCTGCCTGGTTTCTTTTTTTTCAGAAAGTTTAATTTTGCCTTTACTTTTAATATATTATCTTTTTTTTTGGGCTGGTGAGACATTAAAATGATCCTCCCTGTTACATATTTTCTGTATTGTGGCTTGTAATTTTTCTCATGCTGCCTGCTTAATCTGTTTCTAAACAGTCACTTTACCTTATTACAGTAACATGATACAGTAGTGGTATTATTGTTCACTTTCCCTACATTCTCATCTCTGATTTGACTCTTCAGTGATTACAGAGCATTAAACAGTGATTTTGTTTTGATGTTTTTCCCTCTGTGATACACATGCACCAATGTGGCTCTTCCATTATTCCAGCAATTCATTGTCTTAGATTTAATAGCTTGGAATTGCATTTATCCAAAGATAATGCTCATTAATCCAGGCTGATGGGACAGTTCATGATGTTCTTTCTGTAAGACTACATTTTGGTAAAAGACACAAGTTTGCAAAAAAAGTCTGTTTGTGTGTGGAGTTTTTCCAGAGTAATTGGAAGAAATTGTAGTCCACTAAAGCACACAGATTTTGGGGATTTTATTGATGAAACTTCAAGGGCAAACAGTGCATGAAGAAAAAAGAAAATTCTCTTCTCTCAACCACAAAAATGAGAATACATTATTCTGGAAGAGAGTTTCAAGAAAATGACACAAAAAACTTATCCAATTATGAATTTTATTCAGGTGAGGTGTGACAAGTTTTACTTGATTGGTATTTTCTACCGATTGAGCATACTCTTATCTTATACTGTCTGTCAGGTAATAAATATTGAGCTACTTACAAGTGTGATTAAAATAGTTGATGGAAGGTTATTTTTCAAGTCTTCCTACTGTTTCTTGAAAATGCATTGAAATCATATGGTACATTTGAAAAGGGAAAATTACTTCAATTTTTAAAATCTACCATTGATCAAGGAGGGCAGATTGAAAAGGCATTTCATTTGTTGTTGCAATTTCCAAGTTTAAGGAATATTATAAAAGCAAGTAAGAATTCTTTTTCTGCATTTTGATAGTCATTGCATTTAAATACCTAAATTTAGAAAAAGAATTATTGTGCAATTGTGTGACTGAAAAGACTTTAATGTCACCGGTCTATAATGGAAAAGTCCTAAATTAGAATTTAAAACATTTCCCCATTGTTTTTCTTTTCTTTAATTGCTAGAAATCATTGGTACATCCAAGAACATATTTTCCTTAAAATACTAAAGAATGTTTTTAATTCTGTTCCTGTTCCTCCCAATTTTGTATCACTTAAGTAGTAGTAGATTTTTTTGAGTAGATTATTATATTCAATGGGGAAAACATAGCACTTGTTAAAGCCATCCTTTATTTTGAACTCCAAGCTGGTATTACTGGTAAGGACTAAAAACCATATTAGTCAGCCTGTACCAAGGGAAATTATTTGACTAATGAAAAGTCAGTATGAATCAGTCTCCTTACAGAACCTGCCCTCAGAGTCTGAAGTTCTGTTTAGCAAGGTATTTTCATTATTTCATCCAGTATGTTAAAAAATTAATTTCCTACAATATTAATGTTTTGATGTTTTGAATTCACTCAAGTGCATAAGTTACTGTACGTTTCAGTGTAGGAAAATTCAGAAACAAACCTTTGCACATCCAAACCCTTTTGTGTTCACACTGAGTGATTTAGCAGCTAAACTCAAAGTCAAGCAATGGAGTGCTTTAGAATCCATTGCTAATATAGGATTATAAGATGTGAACTCCTGTAGCTGGTGAATTTCTCACAGTTTGAAATCGTTATTCCTATGACAAGAACTAAGAGTGATTGCCTTCCTTAGAGCTCTAACTTCTGAGAGTTCACTGGTGTAAAGTGCTAAATAACCTCCAAATTTGATGAGGTAGCTGCAAGAAGATTTTTATTGAGATCCAGTGTGGTTTCTAAATCATGATTAAGGAAGCTCTCCTATTTCTCTGTAAAATAGAAACCATGAAGATGAAATGGGGATAGTGTTTTTATGTATTGGGGTTTTTTTACTTGCTTACATGGTGCTTTTTGTTGTATATGAGACATAGATTTTAACAACTGTACAAATAAATATCAAGAGTCGTAAGTTTATGACGGGTATTGTGGGTTATCCACATAATTTTAGGAAATGAGTGTTTTGGTTTTAGGCATTCATAAAAGCGTCTTTAAAATTCTCACTGAGCAGGAAGCTCAAGGAAGTATCCTATTCAAAATTTAATTTGGGAAACAGTATTTTTTAAAATTTCTTTTCTTGCTGATGTATTTGCTAATCGAGCTGTAGAAGAAACAAAAGTATTTTTTGTTTTCACAGGATCAGATTTTGGTTGCCAGGAGGCTGTGTTCTAGCACTACCATTTCTGATTTGGTAACAACTATCCATTTCAAAAACAAATACAACATACATCTGAAGCATGTTTTTGTCCCCACATATTAGTTGTCTGTTAACCAGTTTAACTATCTTATGAGGAACAGTCACACTGTATGTTAAAGTGGCGTGCCTAAAACAGCCTTGTCATTTTAATAAATATTACTTTTTACAGGGACACTATATTCACATCCTCACCATCTCTCTTTAATGAAAAAAATCTCTTTCCCAAAGTGCATATGTTAAACTGGAGAAGTGCACAAGTACAGGCAACGTGGCAATTTTATTTTACACGTTATGTATAGAAACTGAAAATACGCCTATGAAAATCAGGTAGGAGTTAGAACCAAATCTTTGAACTACAGCATTAGACCTAAACAGTTAAATATCCCATCACAGTATGGAGATAGTCATCTGTTCAAGCATATGGAATCTTTTGGCTACTGGACTAAGTAGTTAATATAATGCCCAGTGTCCAGACATGGACACAACTGTTATGGAAGCAGAAGGGAAGAGGCTCATGTATTGAGCCCATTTGGACACTAATAAGTAAAGATTAGAGCATGACTTTAAATAATACAGGGCAAAGTAGTTATTGCTTTAAGCAAGTATTGCTTCCATTTTTAGAAAATGGAAGGTAGCATA
>WBND01000232.1:541951-594694 GCA_013398595.1 Tychaedon coryphoeus | reverse complement strand
AGAATGTAACACTTAGAATTAATATTTAATTAGACCAGTAAATTGTACACTGTGGCTGAAAGCTTCCAAAGAGTTGTTAGTGCCACAATTGACCTACAAGTTTAATAATAACTCACTTCTAGGAGCAAGTGCCAGTTCAGCATAGTGGAGCCACTGTAAGAAAGTCCTGTGAGATTAAAATCAGCAAACCAAATGGCAGGCGAGGATTCCTGGGATGGAGCCTTCTGGAAAGCTGGGAGCTGGAGTAGCTTTTCAGCCAGGATTCAGATGAGAACAGTGGGCAAAAAAAGCTGATCCCTCCTGTTCTGGGAGCTTCTGGTTGTAGGCCAAAATCTTAGAACAGGTTTTTTTCTAAGTGTTCTTACTGCAGCTATTAATTTATATCACAAATCGAGTAACGAACGGCTTATCTTCATCTTTTAATTAAGCTTTAATGCAAACATTGTCACTGAATTCATTGGTCATGAATTTTGCTCATGGAGGAAGGATACATTTTTGTTATGATGTGTCATTTAGTATGTTTATATTGCAGAATGTTTAATTTTATAGTATCTTACTGCTGCATGAAGGGGTCCTTGTTAGAGGAAAATATGACAAGCAATTTGTCGTACTATTATTAAATGTGTGAATTAAATAGGAAATGAGCATACCTTGTAAAATATAGAATTTTGAAGGTTAAATAGCTTAATCTTGCTTTTCATTTTACGAAGAATTAAAATATAAAGCCAGTAACTCTCCATTAGACATCCATCTGAGCCTTAATTCTATGGCAAATTATTCTAGTGAAATAGGGCACCATAAGTTCAAAAATGTGCAAACACACAGCAACAGACTGAGGAAGGAGCATTCTGCATTATTTATTGGCTAGATCCTAAATAATTAAAGAAATGCCTACTCATTAGTTAAAAATTAAAGCAGAGGAGGACCTTGCCAGCAGAGGGAGCAGTCATGTCTTTCCTTAGGTTCCCATCGTTTCCAGCCTACCCATCATTTCCACCCTACCTCTCCTTATTGCCCAGCCAGTTTCCCATCTGGACCCAGCTTTGCCAGCCTGCTCCTGATGACAGCCTATAATTTTATACTGGATAAGGGATTAGTTTTTTAAATGATTTTATATTTCAGAATCTTGCCACTTGATTATCAACATCAGTTAGGTGTTCCTTTTGATAGTTGTGTAGTCTTAATTGAAATAATAATGCAGGTTCTTTTTGGTCACCTGGGAATAAAATGAGATGCACTGTTTAAAGAATTAAAGCTGCAGTGAGTGTTAGCCTTTCTAAATTGATAAGCAAGCTGCAATGACTTTTTTTTCAGCAAAATGGTAACAAAAGGAAGTCCTGAAACCTTTTTCTTGTAATGAATGATTCCCAGTGAAGTCATAGGATTTTAGTTAAGCCAGTTGGTTTCAAATATGTAATTTTGGCAGTTTTGTTGTGGCTCTTTTGTAATATGACTCATTCTTCAGACTGCTTTTGCATCTCTGTTTTATACTCCGCTATGACTAACTTGTAGCATGGAATATTTTCTGTGTTCAGTTTTCTGGAGGAATCTTCTCAAATGATCAGTTCATTTTTTCAATGCTTAAATACAAGTAATAACCTATAGATTTCTAACTATGTGTTTTTATAACAGTGAGACAGTCTCAGTAGTGAAAACCAGATAATGTTTAAGGGAGGTGCTGGGCTCATCTTAGCCCAGATCTTGTACTGATTTCTTCCCAGACTCTCACCCATCACTGGAGAAGGGCTCCATCAGATTTATTTCATCTCCTCAGTGCAGCAGGACTTGTGCAAGAGCCTCACACCCCAGAACGATTCACAGTCACCTGCAGCCTGTGCTTTCAGTCACCAAATGCTGAGGAAGGAGGAGAGAAAAGCACTGGACAGCATTCAGCTCAAAAAGTGTCACCCTTTAACACACTGTACATCTGTCACCTCTTTCAGCCAGATAATAACAGGATTTTCAGCACCAGCTTTCTGGGATTTCAATCCCACACCATCTTCATGATACCAAGTGTTTTGCTGATACCCCAAAACCATGGGTGCAGCCTCCTAAACCAAGCCTCAAATAGAGGGGGGCAGGCAGAGCTGCAGTGAGAGGCTGAGTTGGGATCCCAGCTCACTGTTGACTGGCTTTTGGCTTTGGACAGCTCACATGACACCTTTGTGCTTGTCCCTGACTTGTAAATGAGGAATGCAGCCCTTGCCTGTCTTTTGTGAAGCACTTGGAGATCAACAGATGGAACATTTGATTTAAACTACTAGGCTTGGTTCATTTTTTTTAGGCTGCAGCAGCAACTGTTATTGACTTGCTTAATTTATCTCTGTTTAGTGATCTCTCATTTTGCTGTTGGCCTTTAGGTCTGCCCTTCAATGGCAAAATAGATAAACTTCTTATTTTGTAAGGTGCCAAGGTTTGCTGGCCTTAGATGCTTTCATAGCTCAAGTAATACTCAAGTCCATCTCCAGTGAAGATCAAAAGTTTTTTTGGTTTTTTTGTGGGTTTTTTGTGGGTTTTTTGTTTGTTTTGGTTTTTTGTTTGTTTTTTAGTGTGTGCTATTTAATTTTTATTTCCTGGCTCATTATTCTTCCTGAAAATATATCAAAATTAATTGTATAGTGTCACCTGCCTTCATCTGACATTTCATGGTAATATGCAAAAACACTGCAGAGTTCCCCCAGCAGAGACAACTATCAAGACAAATGTTATTAAAAGCAACCTTAAGAGAACAACCAAAATCTGGAATTAATATGTTATGTAACATATTGACTAACAGATGCTTTGTTACTCTCTTCCCATTTTTATGAGTAGGTTGCATCTAATTGCCTGCTCTTGTCTTCACTACACATCCTTTCTTTGCTTGTGCAACTTTTGTGTAAAATTTTTCAAAGATATTATTTGCTGCTTTAAATTAGCCACAGTAATTAGCTAATGCTATTGTGCCTATAAACAAGTCAACCAAAATCAGTGTTTCTCTGGTTTCAGCCCTACAGAAGGATATTATCCCTGAGTTCTATTATAGCCAGTAAGGTTCTTCAAAGGTAAAAGAAGATGCCTAATCAGACAGAATCCCCAAGAGTGGATTTCTCATCACTGAAGGCATTGTAGTTTGTAGCAAATCCTCTGAGTTTGTTTCTTGAGTATCTGTCTTCCAGCAAAGACATCACACTTTGTTCAGTTTTCTTGTAAGATTGGTACAGATTTCTGCACACCAAAATTTGTTAATGGTCATCCTGTGTTCCAGTGGCCTGAATGTACATTCATTTTAGAGCAAAAATGCAATATTCACTTAGTGGATTTTCTGTGTGCAAACACTGTAAAGAGTGCTAATCAGTTTGGAGTTAGAAGATGTGTAGAATTTTATAGTTTGCAGTCTTTATTAATTATCAAATGGCACTTTTTGGCAGAACAATTGTTAAGCATTTCTTTTGGAGCTTTGTGAATAATCAAGAAATGCACAAACTGGGTGGATTTCAGAACTAGTACAAGGGGCGAACTTCCTTAACTTCTTTTAGCAAAAGAAGATGTATGGGTAATTCTGCAATTTTTTTGAGCAGTAATTATTAACAAGTCATAAATATTTAAGCCATGTTTCTTAATAATTTATATTTCCAATGTAAAATCCTTTGGAAATTAATTAGTAATGACAAGTAAATATTTGTGTGTTGTGAAGTCATTACCACATCATTGTGTGATAATCTCACAAAAATATCAAGAATTATTTAATTTATTTAATATTCAACCACTGTTTCATTTTAGTCCAGTGTGGCTGTCCCCATTACAGTGCTAATCTTACTTCAGCTTTATGACAGAATGTAACAGAATTTTTTTAAAAATACAACCAATTTTTTAGCTTTTCTTGAAAATTCACACACCAAAATTTGCTTTAAGTTCAAAAGATCCATATTACTTTCCATGAACTTACTTGGTGTTTATTATTGAAACCTTCTTTCAAATGAAGTGTCAGGATTTGTGGATTCACCTGTTGGTAACAACAGAGGTTGTTGCCTCCAATTACAATTTTACCTGGACTTGGAAAGAGTATCTGAATTCCTCTTTGAATACTTTGCTGTCACACAAAATCCTTAAACTGGGTTTTGTCCCTGTTCAAACAGTATTTGTAAGTAGTGTTTTAGGTGATAAAATTGAAGTAGGATTCAGTGTATTAATTCTTAATTGAATGTTTTAAAATAAAACCAGTGATGGGATTATATTACCAGAATGTAAAGATACAGAAGTAGCCATCTAGCAAAATATAGGCTAATGTCTCTTTGAAAAGGGATGTGGTCTTAAAATACCTTCTTTTCAATGCAGTATGTCAGACCATATCAAAATTATGTTAATGTACTGATCAGAATAAAAATGCAAATATATGCAAAAAGCCCCTGCAATTCAAGTATTTATATAGGTGGTAATTGTATCTCATTGTAGATCTTCAACATGATTGTCTTATTTTCCTTTTAAATTTTCAGATTGTTTATATGTACTATGTAGAAAAGTTGAGGCAGTCCTAAGAAAAATTTCCATTCTCTGACTTTTCTTTACTCATGCAGTGCAAGGACTGAGAATTTAAATATTTTCATTTCAGAAATTTTGTGAGGTTTTTAATTTTTTAGAAACTCACAAAACAAGAGGACGAATTTGGGGTGTTAGACAAATTTTGACAGGAAATCAGAGGAGAACTAGAAATTAGAGTAGAATGATAGATTTCTTTTCTTATACAGAATCCAGATGAACCAAGATTGATTTGATGGATAGTAGTCATGATAAAATTGTGGTACATTAAGAACTCAATCCAGTAGAAACAGACAAAATTAATTTCATTGTGTAAGTCTGAGCATACAAGCTAGGCATGAATTTGTGTTGGTAGAGTACCATGCTTTACACTCAAACACAGAACACGGTACATTTTAAACTGCTTTTGTTGCAAATAAATATTTTTAAACATGCACAAGTAATTACTCAAAGGTATCTACCTTCTGAAAATAAATTAGTAAGACAAAGCAATCTTTTTCCATAATTGCCCTTCCTCAAAGCTACTTAAACACGTGTACAGTTCCCATTTCCATAGCCAGCTCTCTACATGGATTTTCTTGACATGTTTTGAAAGTACACTTTGGTTGAACCCAAATATTGCAAGTTTGCACTAAAAAGGAAATGTCTGTCTAAAACAGTAGCTCAAAGTAAGATATAGAATGGATGCCCAGCCCAGTCTGCACAACAGGATTGCTACCATGTTGTTAGAATAATTATATTTTGGCTGAACTAGCTAATTTAGAAAAACTGCAGTACATCTAGCAAGACTGAAAACTTTCCAAGACTGGATTGGTTTTTGGTTTTTTGTTTTGTTTTTTTTTTTCATTTTTAGTATGATTTAAAACAATACCTCTTCTAGCTGCCAACAAACTCTTTCCCTGAATCTCACCATTCCTGGCTTCCCTCCTAACCATGTCCTGGCTCGCCTCCAGAGCTGCCAAGTTTATGCCAGAAGCAGGAGGTATATTTGTATGGGGCTGGAGGAAGATCTGGAGCTCTGTTAAATTTTCAAGCCCAGATGGGGCAACATGATTTGTGTGTTTATGTCAGTGTGCCATACATCACAACTATCTGTGTGCTGACGTCAGCTTTGATTGGACATTAATGTGCTGAACACTGCAAACTAGAAAATACATGATAGATACAGATCTATGGCAACAATGCCACATAAGCAAATGTCTGTTTGGTGTGGCCATTCACTGTGCAAAATATTTCCCGAGATACACTGCATTAAGCCAGGGGAATATTTTGACACACTTCAAAAACAAAAACAAAAATCCACATGGGACAAGGGAAAACCATTTAAGAAAGCAAACCCGTTCAGAGGAAAAGCTGAAACCAACAGATCAGGCAAATATTGAGGTGCTGTGCTCACTTGAATCCTTCCAGAATTAAAACCAAATAGGAGGGTGCTCTTCTTGTGATTTGCAGGACCTTCAGTGATGAGGATATGTTGCTCCTGGTTGAACACCTTTCTTTCCACAGTTTTTGTAACCCATTGTTATCAAAAGTGGCAGGCAAAAACATCAAATGGTTTTTCAAAGGATAGGATTTTTTTCCATGTCAGGAGTTTAGTTTTGTTTCCAGGAATCATCAGTGTTTATTTATTAGATAAAAGTTTTTTATTTCTTACTTCTACAAATAGCATCCAGCAGCCTCCTGAAAAACTGACAAAAGATGGTAATTTCTGGTCTGTGGGTTTATAGAGGTCACTGACTACTTTAGATTTAGATTTATACTATCTTTATGTGATTGCCCCTGTAGTATAATGTGACCAAAAGATTCCATTAAAATACAGTATATTGTGTCTCTCTTCCTAGAAGAGGAAATTATTTGCAAGTCAGCTTTACTATTTCAGGGGCAGATACAATAGCAAAGTCTGGGGATTGGTGTGCAGGCAGTGTTCTTTTACCTCACATCACTTATGTTATTCCTCAGAAAGGAAATTCTGTAGGATGACACCCTTTATCACTGTCCATGGTGAGACTTGGTGGGTGAAATGGAGGTTCCCTGATTCCACAGGGATGGATGCTCTTGGCCTGGGCACAAGGAGCAGCTTTGAAAAGAGACCCCTCCCCAGGATCTGATGCCATCTGGCCCAGAGGGTGGGGAAGGGAGGGGGTGTAAAGATACCATGGGATCAGTGGTGACCTGAGCAGATTGGGCTGCTCCAGACAGGCCACAACCTCATGTAGAGGTCAGAAAACAGGATTCAGTTTGTTCTTTGACAGGAGCAGGGAATTTTCACCTTTTGTGTCTGCTTTGTGGTGACTGAAATGTGGGTTCATGAGAGCAGTTGGGATGCTGATCACCATTTTAATAAACCTGAATGTCAGTGCAATGCATGGACTGTTCTAACATGTCTGGGGATATTTTAGTCTCTCTGCTCCTAACTGATAAATTCTTATTATAAAATAGTTTAGCAGTATTTAAATTGACTTTTCAGAATAAGCATCAGTCATATAGTTTACGAAAGAAGTGCAAAACGTACAAAATACTTAAAAATTAATAAAAACTACAAAACTATAACCTGGAGCTGCAGAGCTGATTCCTTGTAATTGTAATGGGTATTTTGAGGTGATCAGTCTTGATACCCCTGAAGGTTTGATGAATGTAGCACCTACAACTACCAAAACCAAGAGTATTATGCCAGCTGTCCAGGTACTTTTAAGATAACCATTCCTTATCTTAAAGAAATATTTTGCTTTTTACCACAGATGTGTTTCTTTTTTTTTTTTGTCATTAAATACTGACATCATCAAAGCATTTAGAACATTTTTTCTTACTTACCTCTGAAGATCTCTGTTGTGACCTTTGAAAGTCTCTTTCTGCTGTATAAAATTAAGTAAAGAAAACCATGTAGAAAACAGCTTATTTAAGGCATATGAGAGTACATTGTAGCACAAGACATGAGGCAGCACTTAAAAATCACAAATATATTGAGAAATGGTAATGCTGCTTGAAGCTTTAGAGCCACATGTTGTGCAGAGAGAAACTTTTAGAGGGAAAAATGCTAAGAACTTACTTATTAGAGTTTTCCATGCTCAACTGATAGGTAAAATGACTAATTGTGTGGGTTCTGCTTGCACAAAATATTAGAGATGATATGCCTAAGTGCATTAAAAACCAAGGTTTTCAGAACCCAGACAAAAACTGGGCATCAGACTCACAGTAGAAATCAATGAGAAATAAGCTTAACACATGGCTTGTAGATATTGCTGATGTGAGCAAATGCTTGTTATGAAGATTTAGGGAAATGTTAATTTAGTGCTAAGTTAGCCCTTTCATGGTTTATCCTTGTCAAATATTTGTTTTCTTTAGGCACATATTTTAAGTCTTTTTTTTTCTTAAAGAGAAAAGCCTTCTAACATAATTTCCAAGTATTGGTGACCTATTTTTCCCCCTCAGTTTGTCATTGAGAAGACCAAGGCTGACTCTATGCACATTAATTACCTTTTTCATCACATAAGATGTGTATTTTGTTTCCGTGTCTTACAGAATAAAGCAATTATGGAACGTGTAACAAACTTGTCAGATATGGTAGTTGGTCTTGAATCATTTATTGGCTCTGAGAGAGAAACCAATCCATTGTACAAGGATTACCATGGTAAGTTCCATCTTTAGCAATGCAAAAAGTCTGCCCTGAGTGTTTCCAGGGCTCTTAGCAGCTCACCCTCCAGTTGGGTATCTGCTATAAAGCAGCATTTGATTTCAGTTTGGAATATACCTCTTAAATGTTTCCCCTTGCCCAACCAGCCTTGAGTTAGGGAAATTTTCAGCCAAGTGCATTAAGGCTGCAAAGGAAACATGGCAACTCCTTGCATGTTGTCAGGCTGCATTAGGGAGGCATGGCTCAATCAGATGTACATCTCAACAGGCAGGCTTTGGGGAATTCACATGCAGGGGAGGCTTGGCAATCATCTGACCAGCGAGCTGCACTTGTCATGAAATCAATACTTTTTGATCTGCCAAGTTTTAAATTGAGAACACGGGAAAACGTATACTGTAGTAAGGCGAATAAACTGCCAGATTATGTGCTAGGTAAACTTTGTCTAAAAAATAATGTTCTGTCTCTTCAGCTATAGGTTACAGCGCTTGCACATTTAAGGAAATGAATGTGGGTGTATGTAGCATGTAAAATATGAAAATATGATTTTGTAGCCTTTCAAGTGTTTTATCTTCAAAGTGTGTAATGGTGCTTGATCTTGCATTTTGTTTCACAAAGATTTTTGTTAGCTGTTGCAGCAGACTTACTTAAATTTTAAAAAATTATATTAGAAGTTATGCACAGCCAAAGCAGTGAATAACAGTTTTAGCTAATCTGGAGCAGTACTCAGACTGTGCATAAATTACAGCTCTTATTATTGTGATACTACTGCAGTTCCATGGAAACCTTTAGCTGACAGTAAAGTGCTTATCTGAAACCTGCTGTAAACATAGGACAGTGGCAGTGTTTTCCCTAGCAGAATGTATGGAGAATATAGAAAAAAAGCAAAGATGGTGTTGAGACACCACTGTGTGTATGCAAGCTGTAATTAATAAATCAGAGAAAAATCTTTCTGACTGTGAAAGTAGTGCACATTTCATTATCTGAAAAAAAAAGGTGAATGAAAAAGAAGCCGTGAACAAAAGCTGGAATAATTTGCCTAATTATTTTTCCAACTGTATAATCGTGATATGGCCTTTGTTTATGCTAACATAATTCTGTCAATTTAATACTCCTTTTCTCAGTACTGAAGAGATCCTTTAAGACAATGTGTGTTTTAGCAGTTATTTCTTGGTTTCCTATAAAAATGTATGCTAAGTCATCGCTGGTGCTATTTACTAAAAATTATGTGCCAATAAACATTGCTTTTGAGATTTGCACCACCTTAATTTGATAGTCTGAAAAGAGGTATTTCTAATCGTTTTAGCTTTGTGGATTCTTTTTACTTAAGGTGTTTATTTACTGAAGATGATAAAAGATTTTGACATTACTCAGGAGAAGTTTGATTACATTATCACATTATTTAATGAATCCTCCTTAATAATTTTATTAAGCTGCCTGCAAATTTAAATGTTTGAAAAACCACAAAATAATTATATAGATGACCCCTAAATAAAATTTCTAGGATGCTGTATATAAGTAACCCTGTATTATACTTGCTGTTGCTATATGTAATAATTAGATTTTGTACTGAAAAGCCTAACAAATAATTATTCTAATTCACTGGACAGGAGGCAGGGATAGAAGGTTTAAAACTGTAATAACACTCTTCTAATATTACTGGGAATTTTTGTGATCAGTGCCCATAAAAATTATGCTTTTTTTAGGTATTTCAATTCTAGGAAACTTCCTTTAAAAAAAATAAATAAATACCTGAAAAAGTACTTGCCTTATTTTAAATAAGGGGTTTAATGTTTGGGGGTTTTCTCACAAACTGCCGTTTTGAAGTCGGATACCTTTTCTAAATGTTCAGTATTTCCATTTAGATGCTGGCTTTATGAATAGCAAATATAGGCCAGTAATTGAGAAGCCCTGTAGAATTTTCCTGGTTTTTCAGATGTAGAAAATCACCCTTAGGTTGTTCAGAGACTATATTAGGCTGCACAAAAACCATCCAGCGTCCTTGTCAGAAAAAATCAGCTTGAGTTGCAGCTGACAGAATGCAGAGCTTGCAGTGCACCTAGTACTGTTAAAAACATCTGAACAGCTATGGAAGCCTCCTGCAGGAGGAAAACGTGTTTCTTCTGGGGTGACACGGGGGTTAAAATTTATTAAGAAGCCTGATCTAAGTCGGGATTTCCCAGAAACTTTTTTTCAAGTCGTTTTCAGGGCACGAAACGAAGGAGCTCTCATTAGAGCTTCAGTGGTTATCAGTAACCCATAAGCCTTGTTTTGCTGGCTGCTTACTGGTGCATTTAATAAAATAAAGATCACTCAGTGGTGCCGTGGGCAGCATGCAAGGTGATAGCCATATTTGCTTACTGTAAATACAAGAGAAGATCACACACAAACGGGCTGTAGTTTTGACAAGTATTAAGATCGCTCTTTACATCTGTACTTCTTACCAAAGTGCAATTAGTTTTCCTCGCACAAGGATTTCTGTTTATCTTATTCTGCTTGATTACTTGAGCATAATCGCACCGTTTGCTTCATTGCTCCTGGTAGTAAGCTCCAGTTTAAAAAGGGGAGGATGAGTGTGTGTAAATATACAGAATTCTGCTCTAAGACTCTAATTTATGCATCTGGATGACAGCGTTTTCTTAATTTTTTTTTTTCCCCCTCCTTTACTCTTTCTTTCCACAAGGTTTGGTTCATGTACATCAGATTCCTCGGCTTAATAGCTTGATCTGTGATGTGTCAGACACGAAGGACCTTGCTTTTAGATTAAAAAGGAAGCTGTTCACCATCGAGGTAAGAGAAACGTTGTTTCGCTATTTAGAACCCAAAAGGTGGAGCTAATCCCATCTCTTATGTTTCGTTTTGTGAAATGCATCAAATATGCATCAGATGATGTAAATTCATTTCATTCTGGTTTTGCTGTTCAGAACGGTTTTATAAAATACTGTAATATGCCTTCTAATTAAAAATGTCTCATTTGCTGCACCGAATCGGTCTGTTATAAATACTTTATTTTGGTTTAAAATGTACATAGAAAGTAGGCCACAACCTTCAATAACAAAGCATGACATGTTTCTAAGGATGTCAGGAGCATATTTAATTAAATGTTAATGACTTGCTCTTACTTGTGTTAGTGGGTGGGAAAGTAGCTACATGTTATTACCCCAGTAGAGGGATTTTAATGTATAATGTTGCCTAAAATTGTGTGTGGTATGGGGGATAAGTGTCCTTATCAGTATTCAGAAACCATTTTCTTTGCATTACTGAAATCACCTTTCGCTCTTTTATGTCATTTTAAACACAGTATCATTTACACTAATGTCCTTAAGTAAATTTCCTACTAAATTTAAACTTTTTTCTGTGACCTTTATGCAGACAATCCTGATAGAAGGCAGTAATACAAAAGATGTATTTCATTTTAATCTTGCTAAAGAGCAAATGAACATAGCACTATTAAGCAATTAGAGCTGATGTATTTATTAACCAAGTAATGCTTAGAGATGGAAGATGGCTTTCAGGGTGATGCAATAGTCATCGGTACAGTCTGAGCAAATTTTTTTTTTTTTTAACAAAGACATAAAACAGCCAAGCATCCCTGACAAACCATTTTGTTTAATCTCTTTTCAAATGAAAAGCTCTTAAGCAGGCCACTTGTCTTAACTGCTTGAAACCATAAAAAGAGAGAATTGCCACCAATAAATTAGCATATTTTTTACTCCATCACCAAATGCTGGTCAATGTGGCTTGGCACTGCTTTGGTGTTTGGGACTTCACCCTTAAGTGACCACTTTGGCCCTTATTTGACCCTCTGCCCTTTTTAGCTGGCCACTTGATAAGGTAACTTAAGGGTTCTCTCTCTTCACTGCCCCCTCCCCTTCACAATTGCAAGTAGCCCTAACCTATAAATCATTGAAAGGGCCCTATCAAGTGACAAATTAAGGTGCCCTCCTCCTAATTAATGGTCATCAATGTCTTTAATTATCTAATCCTATTGAGAGTAGTTAATAGTTAATCAGGCAGCCAGTTCTTGGTGCAGGTCATCTCTGCGTGAGTGCTAGAAGTTTCTCAACTAGAGGTATCCTCTTCAGAAGCCACTTAAAGGCAAACACATGGAGGAGGGCTTTTTTCCCCAAGACAATTCCTTTATAATGTTTGTCACTTTGCAGAGAATGCAGTTAGTGAGGCCAGGCATTGTGAGGTATTAAAGCATTGGAACAATTGCTTTTGAGCGGTACAGTAGAAACAAAACCCTTGGTAGTCTGTGTTTGCTTTTAAAATACAAATGTTCTCTCTGTTTTCAGAGGTGTAGGGAAGCATGCACCCTCTTCACAGAACAGTAAATTCTCATTTGTTATAGCTATGAATTAGAATATTTGGGTGGTTCCTCATCACTGAGTCCTGTCTCAGAATACAATTTTTTCTGTCAAATTTGAGACTCTAATCTGTAGTGTAATTTGGAAGGAAAGAATACCCTTAGCAGGAGGCTCTGTGAAAAGGATTGAATTAGCCATGGGACATTGGAAACAGGAGTGAAGTGCAACTCCTGAAACAACCTGTTGCCCTAGACATGCGTGGATGACCCACTTGTATAATTTCTGCCTTTGCTGCTCAGCTGCAGCCCCTTTTGAACAACTTCAGGTTTTGTTAGAGATATGCTTTCTGTAAGCTGAACTGACACAAACTATCCCTTTTTGAGCATGTTAGATCACTGTCCTACCGTGATCTTCCTGTACACGTTTCACTAATCTATAATACATGTGTTTTTCTTCCTTGTGCTGTTGGGGAAAGCAGACTGCAGCAAGGCTGACTGGAGCAATAAGAAATTGGGAGCAAGGGAAAACTGAATGAAGAAAGGATGTGAATAAGGTCTTCTAAAATGGGTTTCTGCAGTTAGAATGTGATGTGTCAGCAGTCAGTCAGCGCTGGTTCTGGGGGTAGGAGCAAAAAGCAGCACAACAGTGTGCATTGCAAGCAACAGTGTGCTTTACACAGAGCACAATTAAGTTTAGGGCTTCTTCAGTATGAAGTTTAAGTATGAAATTAAAATATTGAGCACCTTACGGTTTTTGGAAAGTTTCTGCATATTTATATTCACAATTTAGGATAAAAATATTGAGCTCTGCTTAAAATGCTGCTTTAAAATCAAATTATGTGCGAAAAGTTAGAAACACAGAACCTGTGAATTATGGTGAAATTCCTTCAAAAAGGGTTTTGTCACTAGACCGTTCTATTTTTACAGTTTAAAACAAGAGCATGGGGCATGGATTTTCTCGTCTCTAGATTGCTCACCAGTTAAGTAACTCCTTGTGGTTTGGCCCTCATAGGTGAAAAACCTTGAATGTCAAATCTATTTTATTAGATTGCAGTTCTGTGGGAGGAACTCCGCCTCTTTATAGCCTGCAGAATCTTTTAACTGTTTCAGTTTTCCTTGTGTCTTCTTCATCAAAATAAGATTGACTGAAATGTTTTCTAAAGAGATTTTTTTTTTAATTCAGGATGAAAATGGTTTTTTTAATGAATATTTATGAGTGATCATTGTCCATTTATAAATTATGGAGAGGAACCTTTCCAGGAAAACTTCCATGTTTATCTAAAAGGTGCAGCAGCTATTTCAAGCTTTCCCAAATCTTCACACATTAGTTACTAGCAATATACTCCTGTATGCAGTATTATCAGAGATCTATCTTATGTGCATGCCATTTTAAAGGACACAATTTTGAAGTTAGCCTGTCTAATCCTATTTCTTCCCACTTTGGAATCTTAATTAGAAGGAGATAAAAACCATCATTTGACTAAATTATTGTCTTGAATCTGTAGCAAAAGGTATAATCCGCAATTGGGCCAATTAGTGTACCCCATAGTTAGCTATGCTGAGGCAGGAAACTTGATTAGATCTGACACCAGCCTAGTTCCCACTGTTGTTTTGCCAGGTATGATGGTCAGACTTCAAAGGGCTTGAGGCATCAGCAGGGCAAGGTTTGGAGGCCAGCTTAGGTCCGGTCGTTAATCTCTCTGCTAAAACCACAGCAGCCCTCGCACAAAACAAGCTTACACGACACAATCATGCGGTATTAAAGTTTGGGTTGAGTCATGCCAATTTGCCTTTGATTTTCTGATGATTGACTAAAAGATGGCTACATGACTAGACACATACTGAACGTTTACTGATTAGGTAAGTTCCCCAAATATTTGAAATATTTTTTGATTTCTCAGTTAAATGATATGACAACCCGTTCGTCTTAATGCGGCTGTTCGGCGGAGTTGCTCTTGAAGTGCTTTTTGCTTTCTTTGTAGCTCTGAGTGTGACTTTTATCAACATTTCAGGAATTTTGTAGGGCCATTACATTCAACGTTTTATTTGAGAGAACTTTGTTGTTCCAAAGCCTCCTGTGTGAAGACTTAAGGAATCTGTGCTTAAATTTGGTTTTTCACTGCTCCAAACTTCTATGGAAACATTGTTTATCTTTCTGATTTAGGTGGATTTATAATTACTCACCAAAAGGACATTTTTCCTTAATTATTTTCCACCTCACCATCGAGTAAAGCACTGTTCCATGGCTGTGATTACATAAGTGTTCCTTTCTTTTGCAGTCTGATTTGTTCAAATATTGCAGTAACAGTGACATGTTTCCATTCTGAGAAAAGCCTAAGGCTGCTTTAGTATTATTCCAAATGATTGAAATTGCCATCTTGCTGACTTTCCCTTGGGCAGCTTAGGGCCTGTTTACTTTTGTATTTGTTTCACATGTTCCCTCTGAGTTTGGCTGGCAGGACATCATTACCTGGTTTGACAAGACAGTTGGAGAAGATTCATATTTGATTAACTCCCTTTGTTATTGTCTGGACAACACAGACCTCTGAAATTATCTGTTTAAAGTTAAAACTCCTGATAAATTCAGATAAATGCTTGCAAATAGGAAAGTTTGTGAGGGTGTTTTTTAATTCCCTGGTTTTGCTTAATTTTTAAGTCTTCAAGTAACTGTCAGTTATTAGAAATATAGAGACCAAGCTTTTTCCTACAAGTTTTTATATTATAGTTTGTCTATAGTTATAGTTGTTGTGCAAATACATTTTTTATCAAAACACAAGTCACAGCAGCCAATATTTTCTTTGAAATGGCTGCAACACCTGTGCACCTGTAAAAATCTTTAGAAGCCAGCTCAGTTTAAAGCCAAATGTTATATACTATTTAAAGATTTGCCACAAAGCCAAAAAAAAGTTCCCAGAGCTTAGTGTAAAAGTTCAGGAGTTTCTTTTTTGAGAGGTGTTTCCTAACAGGAGGGGGAGAAACTAGAGGAATCCTGTAGCAATCTAGTAATGCAATATGGTACTCTGGAGCACTCTGTACTGCATTTTCCCCATGGTAATTGCCAGAGAAAAAGATTATATCTTTGGAAGGAAATAACCACAAAAACCAGCAACTGAGTCTGTACAGAATTAAAAATAAAGATATGATTCCAAAGGTGTTCAAATAATATCCTGTGTTCTTCTAGCAGTAAAAGACTGTGAGTAAATTAATGATTGCCAAAATGAGAAGTAATTTCAACTCCAGGTATTCCTGTCTGTTACGTGTCCAGCACTGGTATTTGGAAGACATCTTAAAACTCTTTTAGGTGGTGACTTTGGCCTTTTAAAACAGGAAATATTACTTAGGTAGCCTCCATCTGAAATCTCTGTATTTCTGACTTTGTCTTCCTTTCAGTATCTCCCTTTTCATTGCTTATCTTAGACAGACTACACTGTGGTAAACTTGTTATTTGCAAAGGGAAAGTGCAAGTGGCCACTGTCAGAGGTTATTTACCAAAGCAGGTGGGTGAGACCAGTCAGAACTGATGTCTGCAGTGCTTCAGAGTGGTATCCACACAGCACAGGTTTGGTCCTCAGGGGCTCAGGAGCTGGCAGTGTCACAGTGCCAGAACTGTGCTCCTGCAGGCATTCCCTAAGTGATTATTCATCAGGAGCAGGTATAGGTACAGTGGCTTAGGCTGTTTCTTCTGGAGGAACAAGTCAACCCTGTCAGCAGCACATATGGGATCAGTATATATCTAAAATGCACATCCATGCCATACCAACCTCTCTGCTGAAGTGAGAGCTAGAAAATGGCAATAAAAGCATCACTTCTCTTAGCTTCTCCCAAGAGAATTTGGGGCAGGCTTCATTAATGGCTGACCCTAATCTTGATTATATTCCTCAGATATTTCTAAAGTTGAGTGAATTTGTAAATAAATGCATTTGAATTAATGGACTATTTTTGGCCACTGTTAACAAAAAGAATCAGTGAGCCTGGGAGCTGACAAAATGCAAAACACTGGTTAATTATAAATTTGGGTAAACTGCAATCATTCAGTAAAATAAGGAAAATAAGCTAATATATGCTACAACATACATGTTGCCATACTGATCTATGTATCTTCAGATACAGACAAAACAACTCTGTATTTTGAGACTGGGCACAGGTGATCTTATAAGTTAGGGCCTTATGATATCAAAATGAAACCTTCTTTTATCAAGCCAGCACTTGTGAGTGCCTGGCTGCCCAGGGTTCAGGGACAAGACAGAACTTTTCTGAAGTGTTACAGAAAATGTATTTCTTCAATTTTCTCATCCCCATGTGTTTGAGAACACAGCTGCCCCTGGGGCTTGCATGGGAAACCTCCTTGTCCTCAGCCTGCCTTGAGCAGATGCATCATACCTGGCAAAGTCTAGAGCTGGATGTTCCAGTGCAGGGAACTCTGCATATCAGACTCAACTTTCTAACAGAGAGAGGTAAAACATAGGAAAAAAATTCAGCTGAAATTTATACCAGGAAAACATTTTTTTTTTTTTGGCATTGATTTTTCCTGTCTATTTTTTCCCATTATATTAACCCCTGGGTTATTTAAGAATAGTTCAAAAATAATTACTATACCATAACATTTTCTTAATCTAAAATTAATAATACTGCAAAAAAGATTCTCCTGCAAAACGAATTCTACCATAATACCAAACTCCATTTTGCATTATTTCACCTAGTAGCCAGTTCAGGTTCTCTTTACCTGGTATGGTGTACTTCACTGAATTGTTTTGTCAGATGCTGTCAAGCCAACCTACCATTGTTAAAGAAAATCAAACTAAATCATTTTGGCATGAGCCTTCCAGGAATAAGGCACAGAATATGAAGGGTTTGATGAAATCAGGGATTTGATTTCAATATTGTAAAAGACTGCCTGTCAAAAATGTATTACATTCTTTCAAACAATTTTGAATAAATATACGTGTTTTAAATTGTACAGTACAATTTAGCTAAAGTTTTGGGAGAGTATTTTTAAATTATAATAACTTGAGATGAAACAATACTTGGAGAGCTCCTATTTGAAAAGAAAGACCCTCTGAATCTTAATGGCACACTGGACTGAAATCAAGTGATCAATTTTATACAGTATATGGAATTTCAGAACACGTATCTTGTGCACATGTGGAAGAATTTAATTTGAAAATATCACCCTGTTCTATACTACTGATTAATGTAAATTAAATTATTAATTATTTTTCTGGATCAAATATAGGAAGATATTGTTAACTCTTAGGTTTCATAGGAAGATTTGTAATATCCTGAAATTTATTTAATAATTAATTTTGTTTTATGGGTTGTATAACAGTGTAATGTGAGAGTTCCATTCAGCTTTTCAAAGCTTTAACCCTTGTAATACAATGCAACTGCAGTTTCTTGTTAATAAACAGAACTCATTTCACAGAACTTATTTAAACAAATAATTCTGATGTTCAGAAATATTTATGCCATGTGTTATTGCAAGAGAAGAACAAGCACCACAAAGTCATTAATGCACTGAAAGGTCACTTGTGCATATTGTAATGGGCTGCTCATTCTCAGGATCTGTGCTCAGGGTCAGTGTTGCAGCATGAAAAGGTTTGGCCTGTTCAGTCTGTAAATAAGTGGGTCAACTTCTCCTGTATTTGCCAGACAAGTAAAGTAGTTGACATATTCTCCTTTTCTAACTACTAGAAGATAGGTAGACTAAGGACATCTTTTGTAAAAATGTTGGTTGATAAAGACTGAAAAACTCTTTCTCTACAAGGGTTATGTTATTCACTAAAGCAGTAGTGAATCTTTAAGAAGCAAAAAGAGTTAAACCCTATATTTGTAATAGTTCTCAGTAGGAACTGAGTGCCACTTCCATTAAATGCTCTTTAAAACATCACAAGTTTTAATAAAATTAGGATCTTTCACGGTTGTACAAGGAGTAACAAATTCAATCAGGTTGTTACATGGCAAAGCACATCTCTGGTTTTCTGTATCTCTGTAAAGGCAGGAAAAAAATGAAAAATGAGAAGAATTCACATTTTCTCATCCACAGGTCTACATTGTACCTGAACTTTATTGACATGCACTGAAGTTCAGGGCTCCTGGTGAAAGGAATGAGAGGAGATGGATTTTTCATATCCATGTGCAAGATGCACATCCATCTGGATCTCCTTGTCTCAGTGCTGTGTGTTATGGTTTTAATTACAATCTTTGGGTAGGAAGTGATTCAAAGAACTCTCTGAATGGGGAAACTGGAAGACAGCCCCATCTAATACTTCTAAAGGGTTAGAATGGCATTTTGTAGGGAACCAGAACAATGCTGCCCAACATTTGCCATGACTAGTAACACACTTAAAGAAAGATTGTGTTAACATTTCCAGTCTTTTGAAAATATTAATGGTTTTGGATGAGCATAAATCTGTAAGGAAACCACAAATTTACAGTTTCTTTAAATTTTTCACCTCTACAGAAATTGTTTCATACCATTTTTCTGATTCATTTATTTTACTGGTTCACAAAAAATATTACCCTTTACTGAACTGTTAACATACAGGAACTTGGGTTTTAAAATTATTTTTATTGAGAGCAAACTAGTCATTATTCTTCGTCTGAAAGACTTAATGAAAGTGCCAAAAGGAGACAGGAGGAAAAAAATATACATACACTGCAAAGTACTGTAGCTGAAGAAAAAATGTTCTATAATCATTGTGCAAATACAGCTTTTATCTTTGGCTAATCTATGGGGTATTATTTGTAACTAATTTCCAGAGTACATTTTGTTCATATATTTCTGGCCAAGAGAATTGTGCAAAAAGTAGATTATCATAAGCAAAATGTGCCAGTGCCCAAGGTGTAAGTAAAGTTAGGTTTTGGTCATGCCATCTTTGTTGCTCTCTTTCTCACAGTTGTTTTAGTTACATGATTTTGATATTTTTTTGTATTTGTTTTTTCTTAGTTATATTTCATAGAATTTTCAAAGGATTCTGTATCACATATAATGTAATTTAAAGTTTCTTACTGCATGTTGAAAACCAATAGCTTTGGAAATATCAAGTGAAGCTGTCTCCTAACAGGAGAACATTATTTATTGCAGTTAAATTGGTGTTTCTGGCCAGCTTAACATTGATACATATCATCCCCCTTCAGAATGAATGCTATTACCAATTAACAGTTCTGCTTCCTCCTTCCTTCTGAAGAAAGTAAGCAATAATTGTCTAGTGTACAATAATTAAAGCTTTTTATTGATGTCCATAAATGCATAAATAAATAAAGGGAATTTTGGTGCCAACTCATACCAGTCATAGGCTGCTTGACTTTCAGAAAACAGCTGGTAGCACTTGCTGAAAATAGTTCATTTAAATGCCTCATTTCAGGTATTTAAGGTTTGAAAAAACTGATTTTAGCTTATGAAAATACAGTCTATGGGTTCTTCATCTGCTTTTTTCCTGTTTGAAATTGTTATAGCAAAAATTACTCAAGAATTCACTCTGATGTTCATAAGTTCATGTTTACAAAACAGTTGCTAAATGGACTTACTTCTTTTCTCATATTACAGCAGTAATCTTTGAGTAGCGTGTCTGCTTGAGTCTTGTTGGAAAGTAAAAGCAGAAAGCAAAAATAACCAGTTTTAAGTGGGAGGATGTGAGTACTGCTGCATGGGAGAGATCCACTTCACCTTGCATCCAAAGCAGCTCTTGCTATCTCAAACTAACCTGATTGATTGCTCAAAATTTAGAGTTTTAAGATCTTTAGTAATCTCTGCTAAGATGACTAAATCAGATTACTTTTACAGGCTTTGTGTGACCCACAGGTGAGTGTTTGAGGTGGATTTGGCCGTGGTAGCTGAGTCTTGAGGGGATTTCTGAAGTCTATGATACACCAGCAATGCCTGCCAAATATTTGGATATCAGAGCAAAACATTGCCTAAACATTGGTGAGGAGCTGTTCAGGGACCTGCCTCACCCAGGCTGGCTCCAGGCTCTCCACACTTGGGGTCTGTGAGAGTTCTCAGTCAAGCACTGCTGTTCCAGAATGGCTCAGGTTTTGGACATTGCCCCTTAGCTGCTTTTATTGAGTATAAATAAAATTGATTGATGCCAAATCAGTCCTGGAGATCAGTGGGGTGACAAATGTCACTACCACATCACCCTCAATTTAGGAAGGATGTTGAGGTGCTTGAGCATGTCCAAGGCTGTGAGGGGCTTGGAACACAAACCCTTAGAGGAACAACTGAGGGAGCTGGGGTTGTTTAACCTGGAGAAAAGGAGACTCAGGGGTGACCTGATCACTCTCTACAGCTCCCTGAAAGGTGGCTGTGCTCAGCTGGGGTTGGTCTCTTTTTCCAGGCAGCACTGACAGAACATGGGGACACAATCTCAAGCTGCACCGAGGGAAATATAGGTTGGATATTAGTAAAAAGTTTTTTACAGAAAGAGTGACCAAGTACTGGGATTGTCTGCCCAGGGAGGTGGTGGAGCCACCATCCCTGGATGTGTTTACAAGAAGACTGGATGTGGCACTGGGTGCCATGGTCTATTGAGGTGTTAGGGCTGGGTTGGACTCCATGATCTTGGAGGTCTCTTCCAGCCCAGTCATTCTGTGAATCTGTGTGTGATTTATGAGCCAACACATGAGTGGATGAACAAGAGCTGACCAGGGCAAGCTGCTCGTGGGTGTGGCCCCAGCTTGTCCCCATCTGGGTATCCAGTGTGTGCTGCATGGGATAAACACATCCCCAGCCCCTGGAGCTGCCAGGTGTCCCAACTGAGCAGCATTTCCTTTCTGGCTCTCCATTCTGTGAGTTATCCATTGGCTTCATCTCTTCTCTCATTGATTTATTAGGGACTTAGTATTGAGTTGCTTCATTGATAAACTCTGCAGTCTCTGGAGATTGATGTGTCTCAGGTCTGCAGTCTAAAGCCCCTGAAAGCAGCACCATAAACTTGCTAATCAACACTTCTCACCTTTTGGTGTAAGGCTTTGTAATTCTGGGCAGCTTACAAGTTTCCTGTACAGCCTCAAATGCACGTTCACAAACCTTTTTCCACCAGAGAGTAGTGTGGCAGGAGTTACATCACCCTTTTTTTTTTTTTTTTCTCTTTAATGAAGGGAAAATCAGTTCTCCTTCTATGATGAGTATTTATTAAGTGACACAAAGCAGTATGTAATTTATAATTCTTGTTGCTGTTCAAAAAAATCTAGTAAGAAGGAAGTCTGGTACTTGTATTTAGATCTGATCCTCAATAGTAGCATAGCCATGGGCTGTTTATGCTTGGTCTACATCATCTAGACTAAAAATAGCCTTCCTGTCGTTTTATTGGCAGAGTTTTAGCTACTCCTTTAATTCTGTTTAAAAATGAATAGAGAGAAAGACAGCATAAATATTGAATGCATGCAGATATTTCAGTAAGTAACTAAAAGGAGATTCCTGATACTTTGAAGAGCTCTATAATTAAATGGAATTCATATTTTGTTTGAGGGATTCCTTAAATTAATATAATCTTCAAAAGTATTATGTTAGTTTTTGTATTTGTGTCATTAAAGTAGATACTTTTAAATATCTATATATTAAAATATATTTGTTTTAGTACTGTCCTGCTTAAGATTTATTCTTTTTAGATTTCCTTTGCATTTTGATAAGAAATTACTGGTAAGGTATTTAATTTCTCATCAGTTACATGGGAAGCAACATTATTTCTTATTTTTCTATTAATAAAGCGAGTTTTTGCAGAATGAGGAGACAAGTCACAATTGCCAGCTAAAATCTTCAGGCTTATTATGGTTTTTGAAAACCTATGGAAACCAGGAAAGAAGAACTGGCTTTTTTGTGTTCTGTCTCTCCTATAAAAACATGGACTAATTTAGAAACTTTCAAGGCCACAGTCACATCATGGAAAAGACAGTTTTAAGGTGGAAGTACATCTCTGATGACTTTTTTATTGATCTGAAAAGGGCATTTTGACTTTGAAAAAGCCATGAAAATTCGATTCAGGCTACTGAAACACCCCCAAATCTACAAAGGAGAATTTTTACTGTGTTGGTAGGGTAAGGCCCTATGGTAGAAATATTGCAGTAAAAGGATTTTGTGAGTGCTTTACTTATAATCTCGTATAAGAAGCACTTTTTCCTCTGTCTGAACTAAAATTCTATTTGTACCATGGTCTTTACTACTTCTACTTCTCCATTTTTCTTCACCCACACCCTGATGTGTACTTGCATCCTTTAGGACAGTATTATCCTGCACACTCAGTGCAGTTGTCTGTGCTCACACAAATAGGAATAACCAGAATACTTTCTTGCAGCTTCTTTGATTTTTGTTATTTTTCGTTTCTCGGGGTTTTCATCCTGAAATTCTGTTGTTACTTTACAAATTGATCAAAAAAATCAGCACTTATTGCAGTCAGATGCATTTGAAAGTAACTTCTGTTGACTACTGCTTTTATGGAAGGTTGGTGGTGGTGTTACAGATGAGATGATGGAAAGAGAAGCAATGAATATTGTAGTTTTTGAGAGCATCCAGAATAAAGTAAATAGCTGCAATCCATCTGTTGCAAGTGCCTAGCACTGACATAGGGGGGCATATCAGTTTTCAGAACTCATAATGAAAACAGAATATTTACTAGTGAAAATTATGTATAACTGGAGTGGTTTTATACATAAAATCTAGACTTCTGGTGAAAATATCTATAAGTAAAGCAGAATTTGTGCAAAGTCTGGAATAGTCCCTTAGCTATCATTTTTATTGTGAGCAGTATCACTATTTCTATGACATTATTAATATTCAAACTATTTAATAACCTTTTTTTTTTTGAGGAGGGAGTATGATTCCATGCAAAACTACATTCCTAAAAGATTTAATGTTCCCAACATTAAAAAAAAAAATTAAAAAATTTGGAAAATCACTTTCTATCTTGAAAAATCAAACCAGCTATTCTTGTTTCAAGTTTCATCTAATACATTGTTCCGTGTGGTTGTATGATAAACACATTATTCCTTGAACAGGAATTAAGAGTAAAGCTGCCAGGAAGGGGTTTTGTTGTCAGAGTAGTTCCCGCCTCATGTTTTGTAAGAGATTTCATGGTCCCATTGTAAAGAGTGGATGATTTAAAACGTGTTCCCAAGATAAACTTTCCCATTGTCATTAATGAGGATGGATAATACTGAGTGACAAGTGCATTAGGAATGACACAGAAAGAGCTGTTAGATTTGTCAGAGCGTATCACTTCAGGCAATGAAACTTGAGGACATTCTCTTTTAGCAATTTTTTGCTATTTATTTAGAGAACCAAGGATTGTGATTGCTCACACAGGTGGATTCTGCTGTTTAGTTCATTAAATATTTAGGCAACTTTGAAAAGGTAAAGGTGATAAATATGAGCGTTGTACTCCACTGTGAGGGGCACAAGTGGTTGCTGTGCTCACAAATAATTCAACAAAGCTAATAAACCATTTGTTTATTTGGTAGATAATTTTTTAATTTGCAGTACTCTGAGTGGGAGTGTTTTAAAGTTATATAATAAGAAATGCTCTGAACTGTCATGGTGAAGCTTCTGGGATAAAGAAGCCTAAAATTAGGGCACAATACATGTAATTTACATTGACTTAAAAATCATATTTCTCCATAGAGCCAGACTTTTTAAATATTTATCTCTGAATAATTAATAATGGATGCCTTTTCCTGGTGTTTAAAACCCTCCCAAACTACGCCATGCCTATCAATTTCCATTTTGAACATTCAATTGGTCACTTTTTCGCCTTGATTCATCTTGCCTGGCTGCCAACCAAATTCTGCCCCCGTGCACCTTCTTGACACTAATAACGCCTGAGTTTCTGTTCCTTTGCGTGCAAGATTTCCCAAGCGGCAGTTTGGGGCTGGGATAAACTATCTATCATGATTGCATACAACTAATCTGCCTCAACCAAACCAGCCCATGATTGAAATTGCATTTGACAATTCACCTCTCCTTGGCGTGCCTGAGGTGAACATAGCTACAGACCATCCCCGGAAGGGCAGAGCAGCTCCTCCATATGTTGGGGAGGATCCTTTTATTTGTGTCAGGAGACTTTTTTGCAAAGCATGTATAGGCAGAGATTTTTTTTTTTTTTTCCCCTAGACTTCCTTGTTTGCAGATGCGTGGCTGCTGCTTTCTCCTAACCAAAGAATTTTGGATTTGTGAAGCATTTTGGGATCTTTGTTTCATCAGAGCTCTTCATTTGAGATGAAGGGCAGAGCAGCTCCTCCATATGTTGGGGAGGATCCTTTTATTTGTGTCAGGAGACTTTTTTGCAAAGCATGTATAGGCAGAGATTTTTTATTTTTTTTCCCCTAGACTTCCTTGTTTGCAGATGCGTGGCTGCTGCTTTCTCCTAACCAAAGAATTTTGGATTTGTGAAGCATTTTGGGATCTTTGTTTCATCAGAGCTCTTCATTTGAGATGAACCAGGGCAATGTTGGATGTAAAGGAGATAAAAATTCAAGAGGGATGTGAAACAGAAGTTATTTTTGTTAAAATTCATAAACCAGTAGCACTGGTCAAACATCAGGCAAAGTACCTGTTACTCTGTTGACCATTACCAAAACTTACAACTGCTTGGAGCATTTGGATAGCACAGAGCTTTAGAAAGAATGAAAAAGCAAAATTTCTTCTTTCTGTCATATACAAAGTCTTTTCATTTTTTTCCCAAACCGTATGTATATTTATTCCCATTGTGTATAGTTACTGGTTGAAAAACCTGACTGTACAAATATGGTGTGACAAAACAGACAAAACTTTTATTTCTGGGTAAGATTACTCAAATTATCTTCAGAGTAAAAACCTTTCTAGGATTCTTTTTTGATAATTATTATCCTTCTTGTATGAGTTCACTTTTATCATAATATTTTAAGTAACAGCCTGTGTCAAGAGTGCTGCTTTTCATTAGTGATGTGTATCACTAATGCTTCATCAGATATAATTAATTTTTCAAATGCAACCTTCCTGAATAGCTAGAGTAATAAAGTTCTATTTCCAGGTAGATAATTTCTATGTAGTTTTCTTCTACACTTTCCATATATTGAGTTAAAAGATACACTGTTTGAATAAATAGGTCCCTTCCAACATGAGATATTCTGTGATTCTGTGGTAATGCAGTTAGAAAACACTGATGAATTGCACTCTGGGATATGTTTTGATTTCTCACTGGTTTGTGTAACATGTTTTTGCTGGTATATTTGTATTCTAACAGAAACACAAAGATCAATTTGTCCTTTCAAGTAAGTACAGCCCATTCCTGCTGCTGAAAAGGGGAGTGGCAGTGGCACACTCAGAAAGGCACAACTCTCAGCCTAATTTTCTCTCTCTCACAAGTCATACTTTTCTCCTTAAAACAGAAATACATTTTTCAAAGTACTTTCGTTCAGCAGATTAAGTTCAAACTAAATTAGTAATCTTTTTGAAATGCTTGACAGCTAAATGCTGTGCCAGTATCTATTTTAGTTGTGGGGAGGAAGCTAAATAATATGGGTACCATGGCTTTTTACAGCATTTCCAGCCAACAGGTCCAGAAGAATCAGCACTCTTTTGAATATATAAATCATTTATCTTAGTAACCAGCTGCTCTGAAGGCAGGAAAGAATTAGTCAACCACACAGCCATGCTCAGTTCACCTGTTACAGTAGCAGTGTGCTGAATCTATCCATAATTTGTCCTGCTTTCCATATTTGTTCATTTATTTTAATTGATTTCATTCTGATTCTTTTTCCTTTGAGTGAACTTTTTGTTGTTGTTGTTGTTGTTCCCTTTGGTATTAACCATAACTCCTAAAAAATAACTTCTTAAATTCTTAGTCTGGATTTTCTTGTGTGTTCTTTCCTGTGCAACATCATTAGGCTGTGATTTGATGTAACAGCCTTCCTGACATATAACAGTTCTTGTCCACATCAGAATGAACAGTTGTCATACAAAAATGAGACCTTTTCAAGCCTCTGCTATTGTATATTAAGTACCTGCATTGGTTTTATTGTCTATAAAGCAATATTAGAGGGTTTGGAGGTGGCAGAGGAGTTCTATCCTGTTACCACTGCACTGCCAAAGGAATTAAGGGAGAGGGATTTAAATTGTTGGAGTCTGCAAGTTAAGAGTAAATGAAAAATATCGTATCATTTTCAAGATAACTAGCAATCCTTTAAAAATATTCAACATATATTTTGAAAATAATTCTGTCAATCTAATTGTACACTTAAATTTATTACAATTGTCTTCTCACACCCAGTTTTGCCCTTATCACCAGCTGGTTCCAACCTCAGGATCTCTAAATGTACTTATGTGCAATGCCATTGAACATTGCATTTTAAAAGGAAAATGCAGTTATTTGTAAATCTGGTCTGTATTTCCTCATCAGTTTCCAGATCTACAATATGGTGGTTTGTAACTCCTTTGTTATTCTAGAAGTAATAAGAGATTGTTACAGAAGCATAAGTTTTAAATCCTCTTTAAATTAAAATTTAAATTAAATCCTTGGAGTGCTTTCAGAGACTGAAACTAGAAGAGACTTTCAAACTTCTACTTCAAAACAATAGTCATTTTTATAAAAGAGAATGTGTAATGCTCTCTATTGCATTGATAAAGATTTACACATCATTGATCCTTTGAAAAACACTTCATAAACCACACATAAATGCAATTCCTGAGATACAGCAGATGTTTGGAAAATGTCAATTTAGACTTTCAGTTGACTAAAGACCTTGTGTCTTCATCAAGAGAGAGCTACAGGAAAATACTTAATTAGCAACATTCTTACTAAAAGTGTTAAATGTTGGGATGTACTTTCCATACAGTTTCATAGTAAAAATGGAGTAAATATAACTGAATGTAAAGTTCTAAATCAGGCCATTTGGGATGTGTGTTTGTTTTATAATGCTGTTTATCTTTGAGCTGGGATCACTGCTCTTTGACTGATGTTCCCATTCATCCTGTATTCCTCTTCACTTCCTGCCTTCCTCATCTTTGTTTTAAAAACCATGATAGGAAGATCTTGCTCTTCTTGGGGACTGGACTAGATCCTCTCCAGGGGTCCCTTCCAACCCAAACCATTCAATGATTCTGTGATTCAGACCAAGACACCTAACATTGGAATGCCTTCAGCAGCTGGATTAGTGCCTGAGCCTCTTTACTGCTGCACTTGATAAGCAACCAAACTCTTGGCTGCTATTAATATGAACTCATTAACAAAAGAAAGCCTGATAGTCAGTCTTATGTCCTAGAGATTCAAAGGAGGATTCTCTGTCCTCTGGGATAGAAGTTCAGCTGACAAACAGAACTTCAAATCAGGCTGCTTCAAATGCTGTGGGCACTGCCACTGACTGTTTCTGAATTCCTTGGCAACAGAGAGTCCTTGTGACTTAATAGTGTTGATTTGCCAAAAGAAATGCAATCTCTGGTTGGAAAAATACTGTTTGATGAATTGTTTCATTTAGCTGCAGTTGGTGAAAGTTCCACAAAACATTAAAAATTCTAGGCTTATACTTAGATGTCTTTGATTCTTCACAGACCCCACAAAGACACAAAAAAGCTTTTGCACAGACAGAAACCTGTTCCTCATGAATATTCAAAGAACTGGCTTCAATCACACAGAACAGGAAAAACATATCAATCCAAGCACTTTTATTGATACTACTACTGATTCAGGTGTTTCATCACGCTGCCTTTTCTCCTTTCAGCACAAGTCTATGAATAATTTCTTATTTCTGTATTGTTCACCCTCAGTCTTGTGCTGCTTTAGCACTTATTTTGGAGATAGGTCTGCTTAGTACCATCAAATCTTGCTGCAGATTATGTAAGACAGTTGACTTATGGACACTGTCACCATTACTTACTGAGTTAATTTTGTCTTTCTGCTGTTACACAGTGCCCATGTCCTTTAGGCACCCTGGTTCCTTAAAACTGCTTTGAAAGAACACAAACCCATTGTCAGTGGAAGGCAGGAAACAGACCTGAGAGACCTGCAAGAGTCTCTCTGTCCACAACAGAAAGATGTTGGCCCACCTTGAATTTATGGTTCATGTGTGAGTTCATATCCAGAATGATGATTCTAGCATTTCTGCCCTCATTTTTAAGAGGATTTGTGCTGTCTTTTGATACACAGAACATCTGCTTACCTACCTTTATCCTTTAACTCTGTCTAGCCTCTGTCCTAGGTAGCCTCTCCAGGCTTCAGTGTCACAGAACAAACACCTGTTTGCCAGATCTCTGGCCCCATTTCTTCCACCTTTCTTACAGAAAGGTTCAGGTTTTTGGTATCACAGCCATGGAAGCTCCAAATACCTGCACAAATGATGAGCACATCTCACTGTTAAAGTGCTCCCCTTTTTCCTTTGCAGTGAAGTTCCTTCTCATCAGCTGGATGTGCTGCTTTGTTGAGTGAACCAGGTTCATTTGTTCTCCCAAGTCTATCATCAAACTCTGGATGTCTTAGCTGGACACAGGTTTGTTCCTGATTTAACTCTTCCAGTTTCTCTCTCTCTCTCCCTTTCTTGTAAAATGCCATTTTCCTTGGACTACCTCCTCCTCCAGCAGCTCCTCAGGAACCTTCAATTTTATTCCTTTATGTGGTTGCCTTCTTCATCTTTGCCAAGTTCTGCAGCAATCAAAAACTTCTTGTGCAACTGAGATGTACATGAAGAGAAAAACCCTTGCATTTTCTCCTGTTTCTTTCACAAAGAGAGGAGGAAAAGGGAAATAAAAGTCCAGGTCAGGAGAAAAGCTGGAGAAGAACTCTAATGAATTGTACTGTGCAGGGAGTTACACATATGCATACACCTTGACCCTGTCTCCAATCCTTTGGCTGCATCAAGAATAATATTTTACAGCTTCACTAGGATGAGGCTGGGAGAGCTTTTCAAGCTAATAGTGCTTATCTTCTTAAGCAGACAAAATCAGTGATTTGCTGTGTTAGGATTTCATCAACATAAGCTAAGTCGTAGATTAGTTCAGCATGTATGTTCTATGATAGAAGAGATTTTGATAGAGGAGGAAATTTTTCAGAAATTTTTGAAATAATGTAATGAGACATTTTGGGAATTTTCATAGGCAAAGCATCCCAAACTTAAAAAGAGAAAACAAGAGAGAGATTTCACAGATACAGGGTGGGTATGCTGCTGTTTAAGGTATTTAAAGTGATGTTAAATTGCAAGGATCTTGAAAATCAAGATATGTGCTTTGTGTTTGCTTCAGCAGTAAAAAATGGGATAATGGAGGGCTAGAACGACATTGGTGTTCCTAACCAAAGCACTGGAGTAGAAAAATAAACTTTGCAGTAATGTTTAGGATATGTCTGGATTTATCAAGATGATAAAGAAAAAGACTGGAGAGAAATAATTCAGGTCTTGGTAATAGAAACAAAAATATATAGACCACGAAGAAAGGTTACCTATTAGGAGTGTTCTACAGGAAGAAGTATTGCTTTCTTCTTCATTTTTATGATGCTGTTTAACTTTTGAGAAATGAACTGTCACAATCTGAATTTGCAGTGTCTAAGTGCTAGACTTACATTATTATGAGCTGTCATATTATCTCTTGGATAAAATCTCTTTGTATCCCTTATCATAGTCAGTGTTATGTAAGTCATGGATCTGTTCAGGGATTTTTGATGCTTCCACTTCTTGTTTTGGTTCCTTGTTTTGACTATCAGCTTTGAGCTGTTGGGTTCTGTGCAAGAATACTGCATCTACCCTGACTGTTAATGGAAATTTGATTGAGGTCTCATCTAATTTGGAAGTACAGTTTTCATGAAGCATGTTTTCCCAAACACACAGCAGCCAGTGTCAGCTGGGTCTGTGTGTCCTGGTAGCCATAACATAAATGGCTCATAAAAAACAAGTGACATGAACAAGCAATGCAGGTGATTTGTGTCTTGATTGGACTGTAGATGACTCTTGAAGTGTATGATTTCAGAGCCCTGTGGAGCAAATGATGTAAGAGCTAGCAGGAATATCAGGCTGAGCCCTGAAGAATTCCATAGAGCTGCCTGCACCTAATGGCAGAGGATTGCTTTATCAGGCTGAAATTCATCTTGGGCATGGATTCCAAGGCATTCTAGTTCAACACTGAATCAGCCTGCTCTTCTGGACTTCTGCCTTTAGAGGAGCTGTGTTCTCACTGTAGGCACTTTCCACATGGTCATTCACTCTCTTTGGTTGCATGAACACTTTCATGCTCAGCTTTGCCTGAAATTCAGATGAAGGCAGAAAGTTGTCTGGAATGTGACTCATTTGTCATTGCCTGATGCAGTGGGTGGGAGCAGGTAAATCACCACAGGTTCTTTTGGGTGAAAAGGTTTTTAGGCTGTACTAGTTTTTCCTCTAATCTGCAGGCCATAAATGTAGTGAGAGGTAACAATAGAGTAAGAAATTAAAGGAATCTGAGCTGACAAGGCTAAACACTTGTTGGGATATGGAAGAAAAGAGAAAGGAAAAAATAAGGGATTCGGTGATTTGTACTAAAGAGTTGAGGACAGAAGAAAACACTACACAGAGAAAGAAAGTTAGGACATGGACAACAACAAATTAGGTCTTCAGTTAAGATCATTAACTCTCTAATAGGTTTTTAATTCATTTTTTTCTAGCAGTGACAAGGACAGTTTTTAGGTCACCCTTGCCTAGCAGAAAGGCAGTGATTGTAATTCACTGAGGACAAGGTGGGCAGTATTTTTAAGCAAATAGCCATAACATGGGAGGATGCTTGTTCTGCTCAAATATCTTGGTTTGTCTAGTAAATTTGCCCAGATTTGTCAGATCTGTAGAAAAGACAAAGTGCTGTCTCTGTGGTTTTAAATTAATTTGTGCTTGCGACTGGGATTTAACAGTTCCTTTGCAGCAATTATTATTTTAGTACAAGTGTATATGAGATGCTACCTGTCAATGAGTACCTGGGGAATCCTCAGCATGCAGATCACTGACCTGATAAACTGAAGCAGCTCCAAGGGAGTTGTTATGGTCTGTCACATCAATGAGTATTTAGGGACTCTTTAATATGTGGATTATTAGGACAGTAAAAACGTCTGCAGTCCATTGTGTCAGTGCAGCTGTTCCACATGAGTGTTATTGCACAGCCTCACAAATGTAGAAAAGAAGTTGACTAAGCTTATGTAGTAGCCATGGATTTGCATTAAACAAGTGGACTTTTTAAATCTTTACCCAAAAAACAAAGAAGCTTGGGCATTTATGCTCATACCAAACTGGTTGGGTTTCGAGACTGCACTCATAAAAATTGCCATGACAATTACACATCAGGTGAACAAGAAATTTTCATATTGAATTCTGTGCTGATTCCTTCCCTATTTTTTTTTTTAAATCTGCTGTGTAGGAAGTAAACAGCAAAAGAACAGCAGCTAAATTTCTTAATTTACAACAGCGGCTGACACCAACCTGGAACACATCCTGACAAGGAGACTGTCCAACCTGTGAAACTAATTTCCTTGATGCAGCATTCAGACATGAATTTTTGTCAAACAAAAAGCAAAATTATTCCTGAGTAACATAAAATTTTACTGTGTTTCAGCATTTTTGACAGTGTCTGAAATGCTGCTCCAAAAAGCCAAAACCTCTTTTTAGCTATGCTAGCAAGTATAGCCGATAAGATAAATGAATAAACAAGGGATAAATCAAATAAATAAAGTTTGGTTATCTTGGTGAAGATGCACACAAGATGATAAGGCAAGACTTTGAACACCATGAACGTTTTCTTGTATTTCTCACACAACTTAACTTCAAATTTCACATTTCAATAACAGGTTACAAAGGTCTCACTAGCACCATTTTCACTTGTGCCCATCTGATATTGCTATTGCAAAAATTTTGTGTGCCTAAGAAGAAGAAATACATAATCAGGTAATGAAGATGACAAAGCTGCTAGTGTGTAATTAATACTGTGAATATGGAATGTAGGTCCAAAGTCCTTCATTTTTAAAGAGCTGTTGCAATTTGTTTTTTGTCTGGATTTTTTTTCTCTAGGTAATTAATACGAGAAAACGTGTAGTACGGAACTTAAGCGGAAAAATTTTAAATGGTGTTTACTTCCATGTGTATTTACATCTAAAGAGATGTTGTATAGATGGAGCATGAAATTGCAGGTTTTGATGTCAGAATTTTAAACATGGTTTTTCCATTTGTCAAAACCTTAAAATGAAAAGGTGGTTTTCAAGTACATGGCCTAAAACTGCTGAAAAGCTGTCGGGTTTGTCGTGGTCCCTCCTCTGCTCTGTATCTGTCACAGGGGAAAGTGTGGGACACACATTCCTGCTCGTACTGTTGGAAGAAACCCACTCTGAACATCCTCCAGGAGTCTGTACATTGTTCCCAAGTGCTCCAAACACATCTTAAATGTTTTAACTGAACAGTAGAGAAAAATAACATGCCTTCCTTAAAATACCTTTCAAAACAAAATCTGGTTCCATCTCTTGTCATTCTTTCTAAAGTCATCCAGAGCAGTTCAATCTCTTTTCCACTCAACACTGAAATAATTATGCAACTGCAGGTTTAGTTCTATAACTGCCAACAGTTGTAAAACAGTGCAGTTATAAAGATGTATATTATAAAGTTATAAAGATTTGGGAGCTTTTCCCCCAGGTTGTTAATAAATTAAATTTGGATTTTGACCTTTCTGAATTCAGATTTGAGAGGCTGGAGATGTAGTGGTAGCATTTTAAGCAGTAAATGCTAATTTTTGCCTCTTAGACTGAGGCAAGCTGTGAAAAGCAAAGACTTATTAGGAAGAGTTGTCAGCAGAAGTTTACACCTTTGATCTACAGTGAAGTTCTCAAAGTTTGCAGCATTACATTTCTTATTTGAAAAAATACTCCATTATGTCTGTTACTGACACTTTTAGAAAAACAAGTGTCATAGTAAGTGCCAAATTAAAAAGCAATCGATGGAATTAGGAACAATGAACTATTACTAAAAATAACAAGTTACTCTGTCTGCTGGAATAATAGGAAATTATCACATTAAGCACATTATCAGGATAAAAAATGAACAATTTGTATACATTACAAAAAATGTATTAATTTCCTTAAGCAGACCAGATTCAGAATTTTTCCAGAGTCAGTTTACAATTAGAAGTTTCTTGTGAACTTGATATTTAAATGAAAATTACTTATGTTTGCATTGTCATCTCAATGACAGTGATAAAATTTAGGCAGGAGAGGTTAATCAATGTTCACAATGAAATTCATACAAAAATGCATTTCACTGTGTATTGTATATTCAGTGTATATTCAGTGGGACAGAAAACCTAGACTTCATTTTTTTTTGTAATTTTTTTAAAAGATTTTAGTAGCTTTGTTTATAAATGAAATTATTTATTTTAGTTTGGTAATTTGGATCTCAGTTTCATTCTTCTATCAAAAAGGAAAATACAGATCCCATAATCAAATTACAGCCAGAACTTGTAAAGTCAAAGATGAGAAATTCACTCTGTGAAAACTTATCTATTGCAAAATGGGAAATAACAGTTAAGAAAACAATTCCTTTGCTGGTTTATAGGAGATATTAATAATTTTTTATGTGATTACCCATTAAAGCATACTGATTCTCTTTTATATTTTTACTCAAATGTTTTTAACCAAAATGCAGAGTAAAACCAGATGGAAGAAGTCATTATTTGTAATAGCACTGAAAACAGCAAATGTTTCAGGATACACATGCAAGAGATTTTTGTCAATATTATGCCACATATGAATAATTCATTACTGAAACAGTGCTACACTTTATAAATAAATAGCCATCTGCAGTATCATATGCCATAATCCTTCAAATACTGACACCAATGAGCAATGTTTTACATGTCACTAACTCAGCACTACTGCTCTGATGTTAAAGAATATTAGTTCTAATTTAGAAAGAGTCTGTAGGCTAATCAGCAACTTCTTCAGGCCTGAATTCAGCATATTTAGAGTAAAAATAACCTCAGTTGTTATGTCTGCCAGGTGCCATCACTTATTCTACCCAAGAAACTGGGAAGAATGAGGACATTTTCCATCAGAGGAGATGTTAAAATAGCATATTAACATTTGTGGTCACTTCTGTTGTGATTTCTGGTGCTTGAGATGTTAAAGTTCTGTGAGATGTTAAGTGTTAGAGCAGATAGCAGTGTGGGCTTGCTTTCAATTCTTGCTGTGCAGGGTCACTCCCTGTGTGGCTCCTGCCTTTACATGTACAGGTACCCAGGCCAAGACTAGGTATTGATCCAAAAGAAAAAGCAGAATATTCTGGCCATCTGCCATGGAAAATGCCATTTTGGATACTGCTGTCACAAGCAAGTCTGGCAGGATTGCACAGATAAATGCAGCCAATTTTCAGTGAGAGCATCAACAGCTTTATTTTGGCTTGAAGTGACAACGTTTTCCAGGTTAAGTGAATTTCCTCTTTAAATAAAATTACTTTGGTTACTTATGTCTTGGAAAAAATTAGGCTGTGCCCAGAATCTGAACCATGTGAGAGACTGGGTGGTGCTCCCAGAGACTGAGACTGAGGTTTTCTGTGCATTCATGATGCTGTGGCTGTTATGGCATGTGGTTTCACATAAACACAGAACTCCAGCACTGAGTTGCAACTCCATGTGCTCTCTCAAGTGCCCAGTGAGTTCACATAACTTTATCTCACTATTATTTTTTGGTCTTTGTAATGATTTTGTGTCCCAATGCAAAATGGTCATTTTGCATAACACAAATTTCAAAAATAGACTAGATCAGAATTTTAGTGGTTTCAATTACTGCTGAAAGATTTTTCCAGATACTCACCCATTTTGCCTTAATTTAGCTCTCATGCTGGTTTCTCATTAGGTGGTTATCACAAAACAGATCTTTCAATTCACTTCCTGTATTTAAGGTCTGTGTCTGACAAATGATTGTGGTGATAACACATTGTAAGTCAACTTAATGCATTAAGTGTTTCAGGATACTGTGCACAAATAACATGAGAAGTGTTCCTCAGGCTGGTTCTGGGTATGTCCATCCAACCTCTGGTTGGTATCTATAGCTAGGACAGTCTTTCTCCTATTCCTTCCCACCCATCTTCTTTCTACCTTTGATGATGGGCTCTCTTTTCCCTAGAAAGCCCAGGGAATGTTCTCTGGAGAGCACCACATAGCTTCTTTCTGTCTGGTAGGGAGCAGGGTTTAGTGCAACAGTTCCCTGTCCTCTCTTCTGAATTAATGGTGCATTGTGAGAAATGCTGCTTGCAGCTCCCATAATGCAAATGCTCGTGGGGAGAGGACTTCAGGGGAGAAAAGGGTGAGGTGCCACTTTTATGCTTCCTGCAGGGCATGTGTGACAGCAGCATTTATGGATTTTGTCATGACTAAGAGGTAAAGTCTCTCTAGGTAACATCTGTCTAGGTTTTCATAGAGTGGAGTTTATATAACATACCTTGAGAGTGAGCCATTGCAGGTAATTCATCTTTCTTTCTTCTATTTGTTTAACACTGTGCACGATAGCTTTTAAAAACATTGAGAGTTATTTCTCCTGAGAAATGAAAAGTGTTAACCAGATTATGATCTGGGGGACAACGTTGTCATTCTCACATGGTTGCTTGATCCATGTGCTCTTCTGCATAGCAGCAAAACTACCATTTATGCAAATGAGGTGAAACAGCCTTTGCATGAGTTGAAGTTGCAGATCAGAGGTCTTGGACTCATTTGTGATTCCATCTATATGAAAGCCTTAACACTGAAATGAAGTCCAAACATGAACCTGTTATTTGATGACTGCACTTCACCATTGAATGTCACCCTGTAAAGCAAGATGACAAAATAGCTAAATAATGTGTGTATTTCAAGATGCCTTCATTTCTGTTTATGTAAGTGCAAAAATATCTTTTTGTAATGTGCAATAAGGATTTTAATAAATGCTTGAAAATGGATTTCTTAATATGCTCATTATGTTTCTGAGCCTGCTAATTCTTTAAGGAAATGAAGAAAAAATAATGAAATTATGTTACACAGGTACTTAATTTTTTTTTATCTCTGATACTACTCTGGTAATTAATGTCTGGTTTATGCAAACTAGACGATATCTCTTACTGGACACATTACTGTCAAGAAAATATTACTTGCCTTAATTATCAGTAATGAAGCAGGGATAAGCTGCTCACTTAGATATAATATATCTAATGACCTTTTCAGCTAAAGGTTATGATGAAAGGTATCAGTTTCACAAATTAAGCCTCATTCAGTTTCTAGCCTTTGTCTAGATTAATGTTTGGAGGATGAGTTTTAAAGTCAGACATAAATTGTGTTTGGTGTTTAAAATTGATTTAGTGTCTTGCTTTTAGTACATCATTTTCTCTCGTATAAATTACACCAAGGCTCATTTTTATCTTCATGTTTTATTGTGAAAGCCAATAGTTAAGTCTAGTCTTGTCTTATTAACTACTGCTGTATGTTTTGGCAATAGCAACTGGCAGAGGAAAGCTTAAATAAGCATTTTAATAGGAAAGCATATAATGATTTTTAAAAAGCTTCTTCTCAGTTATGTTTGTTTTAAAAACTTTTTAATCAAAGTTTTTCTTTCCTAATTTTGAACATATAAACCAATTTTTAAAATATAATCATTCCAAAGTATTATTCTTGTTTGGGTCTACAAGCTAGATGTGATTCAGATTTTTTTGGCTGTTTGAGCAGTGACATCAAGAATTATTCTAACAGTTCATTTACTGAAACTGAAACAGCTCAGTGATGTTTAAGAAATTTTAGCATTTCAATGTTAAATTTCAGTGTTACCTTACAGAAACAAGTTGCATATCCTCTTGTTACTCACTCTGTAGGAGTTCAGTGATATTGTGGTGCATCCAGCATACTTGGTCTTGGGACAACTGCATCTCACCTTCCTCATAGCAAAACTCTGTTCTCAGCCTGCCTCCATGCCTTTGACACCATGGGAGAGTCAGAAAATTCTGACTTTTAGCAGAACTCTTCAGTCTGACTCAGCAGAGATAAACCTGCCAATAATGCAGGCACTTACTCAGATCCACAGTGTGATTTTGAGCCAAATAAAGCCCACAGAGCTCAGGCTAAACTGGGAGGAGGGAGAACAATGCCAATTGTTCTTTAGAAAGCCTGGGAGATATTAAATTAATTGGTGTAGCAGGAATCAATCAGCTGATCCTGGCTCTACTTGTGTCAACCAAAAAAAAGATGAAGAGCCTGATGCAGAAGGCAGCAGCCCTGTTCTTGACAGGATCTTGTTTTTTTGGAAAGCTCTGTCCCCAGCCTACACTGGGTTCAATCTGCTGCTATTTCATTGAGATTCCAGCAGGGCTCTTCAATGTGGAGAGCAGGAATATTTCCCCTGTTCACAGGGTTCATTCCAGAGGTTTTGACAAACTGCTTTCCTTCTCACAGGAAAGAGGGAGTATGAAGGAATATGTTACTCATTTTCTGTGTCTCAACAGAAGAATCTAAGTGTGACTGCTTTTTAAATTGTCTTTTTAAAAATTTATTTTAAAAATTTTAAGTGGCTTGGTTTTTGGGTTTGTTTCGGTTTTTTCTTTCTTTCTTTTTTAATATGTCTCATTTTTCAAAAATGTTTATCCTGGTATGAGAACAACAAATTTGTGTTTGATTTTCACTTCAAACTCTTTTAGACACAACCTGGATATTAGATACACTGAAAAACTTCACTTTATTAGACAAATCACTCTTTGGACCATGACATTTCTTGAAATGATGTTAAATAATTACAGTAAGTGGGACCTTAACAATGTGGTTATTAGGAAGATATCAGCAGTAAATGTAAATTAAAACCTTCTTTTCTGTCAAACACTGTTTTACTGTGTTAACAAACAATCAAGAGAGGAATTAAAGTATAGCTACAGCAAATTTAAGTGTTCTCAATAGTGTGTCAAAATGAGTGTAAAGCATTCATATGAACTAAAACACTTAAATATATTCAAAACCAAAGCAAATTTTTTAGAAGACTGTAAGCAGAACGGGAAGAAGCAGATGTAGGGGGAAAACAAAACAGTTTATCAAGTGGAATAAATTGAAAACTTGTTGGAGGCACTGGATAAACTTAAAAAGTGGTAGCTTAAAAATAAGTGTGTATATACTTAGTGAGAGAGAGGGAAAATACCAAATGCATTTCATAATGGGAAATAATAGAATAAGTAAAAGAAAACACCTCTAATAATATATTGAAGCCACTTCTCTTGGTTCCTTCCAGTTCTTCACTGATACCTGCTTCATTCATCTGGTTTTCCCATTCTTGCTGCAGCTGCTGTGTGTTTTTACCCCTTATCACCTCTTCCTAAACTGTATCACTGCCAAAATGCACAGATACATATCAATAAATTCACTGATCCTGATTTAAGGCAGTTGGTGTGAACATTCAGGGGTGAGGAACTAAACTTCCCAATGTGTTTGTGGATCTAAAAAACTCACATGAAGTCTCTCTCCCAGTCTTCATGGGGGATTCATTTTGTTTGTCCTTTTCCTCCAGGTATCTGTAATATAAATAAATATTTTGCATTTTATGTTCTGAGTTCCTTGTTTTTCAGTAGAATTTGACATTAATTGGCTTGAACCAATTGGCCTGAAGAGTTGTATGTGTATATTTTAATCCCTGTTGCAAAGTAAAGCCTGGTTAATTGATCTCCATCTGGATTTAGAAACCAAGCCCGTTAGGCTGGACCCTGAATCACTCCCTGAAAAATCCCTGCCAAACATTTTCCATTTGAGTTTTTGGTTAATTGAAAAGCAGCTCCTTTTCCCTAAGCAGTCCCATATTCCAGGTACAGTTCCTCTGTCTTTAACTCATGATGCCTCTGATTAAAAACAGTCAAAATAGGTGGAGACAGGGAGGGAGTGTTCACTCTGTAATCCTCCCTTCAGCTTGAGCTGCAGAGAGATGTTTGGGAATTCTGGTGTGGAAATGGTTCTTGGAGCTTGCTCAAGATGTTCTCAAGCGTTTTGCTGTTGAATAATAACTTTACATGGCTTTTTATTTAAATTTTGTTCACTTTAAAAGAGAAAAAATGGAGTAATAATAGTATGCACCCCAAAGAAGAAAACATGAAGCTGATATTGGAGATCTCAGTGCATTTTTAATTTCATGATTGCTTCACAATAACAATATCCTGTGAAACATTGCATTTCACTAGCTGCCTTTATTGCATTTTAACCTGTATTTTACTTTAAAGCACTGTTGTGCAGGCTCAGATCATTTGTCAGCTTATTTATATCATGGTAAAAGTGAATATTTTAAAAATTTACTATTATGGTGACCCTACATTGAAACAGGGCAAAGTCTGCTTGGTTTAATACTGCTAAGGAAAAAAAAATTATGAAATTGCAAAACATCTGTAAAATGAGATTTTAAAAGATGGTTAAGTAACAGAAGTGGGTTCAGTAAGGAGTTCACATTCTACTTCATGTCAGAAAAGGAGCTATTGAAATATGTTTATACTGACTGCATGTTTGAGTGGATTTCAGGATTGCTGTAATACAGTGAAAGTAAAAACAGCTTTAAAGTAGTTTCAAGATTTAAATGGGAAATAGCATTATTTCTAGGGAGGGATGATACAATTTGAAATTGAATGAAAAATTACAATATGTGAGGCAAGTGGTGTTAGGGGAAGCTGATGGCTTTCAGAAAAAAATTAACCTAGAGCAAAGAATTGGAAACAAATTAGAGTTATGCAAATAAAGCAGTTATATCAATGAAAATAGTTTTCCAATTAATACCAGAAGATAATGCTGATAATTTTGACAGATATCTTTCCATTCCTAACACTATGTTACGTACTATTACTTGCAAATATTTTAAAATATTGGGGAAAGAGATTGTTTTGGTTGCTTGTGCAGAGGTTTATATTTCTCTGCAGTTAAGAAGAGGAATCAAAAATTTCTTCAAAACCAGTAAAGGTTTCTAGTTTTACATTAGTCCCTTGGCTTCATTTAGCTGCAGTTTCCTGAAAATTCTACCAGAGGGTAAAACAGTCTGGTCTGCTTTTACTCCCACAGTGTGAAACTTTTATTTAGGCTTGTCTTCAAAAGCTAAGTAAGTTTGGGGTTTCCAGGATCTCGTTCTCTCTCTTAACCATCTGAGGGTGGGTCTCAGTCTCTTCTCCCAAGGAACAAGTGACAGGATGAGAGAAAACAGTCTCAAATTGCACTGGGGGAATTAGAGTTGATATTAGGAAATGTTTCTTCACCAAAACAGTTACCAAGCACTGGAGCAGGATTCCCAGGGAAGCTGTTGAATCTCTGGGGAGATTTAAAACACATCCATATGCTTTGGGATGTGGTTTAGTGGTGGACTTAGCAGTGCTGGGTTCATGGTTGGACTCAGGGATCTTGGACATCCTTTCCAATCTTAACAATTCCAGGATTCTTTAAAGATCAAGAAAAAGAAAATTTTTCAGTATATCTTTGAGATGTATTTATTATGTTGTACAGGGAGATGACTACATTGAGTTCTACTGTCCTTGTTTCCTTAATTATATCCTTTTTTGCTACACAGTGATGGTGTCACATAAATTTGATCTGTAATCACAAGGAAGTCATAAATGCTGATATGTAGCCTGAACCAGTAAGCAAAAAAAAAAAAAAAAACAAACCCCTCTGCATTCTTTGACTTTTTTTTTTCATTCTCCATCCACTTTTGGAGGGAAGAAGTTATGTGCAGGTCAGCAGAAGTTGTCTCCTGTGAAGAATGTGCAGCAAGTCTGCCTGTTCTGTCATTTGCCACAGAGTGATGGGCTTGGCAAATCTTTGTCTGAAAACTGGTCCTTCCCATTTTTCCAGCTGAATGCTTTGTATTTCATCAGCACATTGGGATTCAAACACTCTGCCCCTGTGCTTGTCCAGCTCAGGATGTGAGTCTTTCTGGCTGGTGCCAATTAATTTAAACCCTGAGGTGGCAAATGAACTAATTCTCCTTTCAATAATTTCCACCTAGTTTTCTAGGAAGATTCCAAATTTGGGGCTTTTTTGATTGTTTATTTTTATTATAGAAGATACATGAAAACACACAGAGTTCAAAGCAAGAGGCAGTGTGATGGAAGGCCATGCATCCTCAATCAATACTCTTCAGGGATGTATCCAAGTCAACTGAAAATTGCACAGTTTGTAGCAATAAAATGATCTTGAACCAAAAATATTTCTATTTTGAGTAGACACAGAGCTGAGAGAGAGATCTAACAGATGTGGAGAGACAAATAATGGTTGAACAAAGTTTTCCCAGATTTAGTTTTTGCAGAGCTGGAACCAGTTGCTTCCCAGACCTATTCACAGGTTGGACTTCCCACATCTAATTTCTTCATAGGGAAAAAAATCTCATGGCTTCCTTCTGCACTCATACCTAAAGTTTCCCAGCAGCAGTTGTATATTATGTATTAGTATCAAAACCCAAAATTGTGCAAGAGCCAAAAAAATTGTAACCAGGCTGAACTACTAAATCATGATTTTCTAAGTCTGAAAATGCCTGTAAAAGCAGCTCTGTATTCCTTGCTGGGACTCCTTTAGCATTAGCATCTAAACCACTTCAGTTTGGCCTCAATTGAAAGTGTACTTACACACCAGCTACAAAAATGATCTTTTATTTGATTTTGCCTTATATATTCTGTGAACAATGTGGAGAAATACATGTGGAACTGGGTTTTTAGTAAAAAAGTTTCTAAATACTTTTTTCCCCTCCGAAATTATACTGAATTACTTGAAGCCTAAAATGAAAGTGTGCCATGTTGATGATACCTTTATGACTGCATGTACTTAAAAATATAAGTTAGAAGGGGTATTGGTTAAATATTTTAAACAAGCCTTTATAATATTGTTAGAGCAATGTCAGGTACTTTTTTTTTATTTTAAAAGATTTTGTTGGAATTTAATCTTCGAAAATATTAATAACAGCTTACAGCAGGTAGGCTATAAAATAACACTGTATGCTGTCTATTTAGTTTCTGGTTGAAAAAGCACAGCAGTACTTTAGTTCATTACCTTTGAAAAAAACAGTAACAAGATAATACAGCTGCCTCTGATTAAGATGTAAATTCTTTCTAATTAGAATGTAAATTCTTACATTTAAATGAAGACATCAATTGTCAGGATGCCATATGATATCTTATTCCACCTTGCCTGAATGAAGCCCACACTGTTCATCTATGGCACTAAAATAGTTTTGCAGTCCCTTTGTTCTCTGATTCTTGTAATATTCTCTCTTCATGTTCCCTTTACACATTGCTTTTGTTTGTTTTCCCCCTGCATCTGATATTGTTGTGTCTTGGGATTTTGCAGAAATTTGGAATGAAAATTGAGTTCAGTCAGTGCCAGTATTTGCTTGTGCCTCAATTACTTCTGCTGAATTTTCCTCAATGCAAATCAGGCAGGTTGCATAAAGTGGTGCATGTATTTGAAATAATTAATTTTCCGTAAAATGATGGATCAAGTCCAATCAACCTTCATGAAATCCAAATAAAAGAATAGAGAATTAGAAATTAATTAACATTTTGCGTTGCTAATACTTTATTATGCAGTCTAAACTATAAATAATAACTTTTATTTTTGAGCATAACTTTTTTGTTTTGAACTTTTGATGATAACCTTTGACATAATTATCTTGTTAATGTATATTAGTGTATTAACCTAAATTTAATGTCATGGAAGTCATTGTAAATTAATAACATTTTAAAATAGAAAATAACAGGATACAGAGAGTTTAAGAATTGACCCATTAATTAATTTCCCACGTAAAGCTCTTCTGCAGAGTTAAGGCAATATGTGTCTACCAGTTGATTTTAAAGTGTTCAATTTCATTGTTTGATTAAGCAGCCCATAATACTAAATCTTGTTTTCTGAGAGCAAGACTGTCTTTTTTCCCTGAAATGCCTGTGTAGGAGAAGTTTGCATTCTTCTTACAAGCACATGCCTCCTGTTACTAGTCCAAATTATACTTCTTTTCCCCATTTATGAGCTTTATTACTTTTTGGTATCTGTTTTTAATGGAATATTTCATGCCAATAAGATTCTCTGCTTGGTCATGGATAGTGACACCATTCTGGTGAAGTGACCAAATCTTAATATAAGTGGCAAAAGATTTTTTGATCTGTCATGATTAGATATGAATGTGTGGTACAAATAATATTCATAATGCCTTTATGCACAGAAAGATATAATTATGACCAAATTTTCAGTAGTAATAACAGCTTATATGATGATTCCAGTTCAACTGATATGTCTCTATCACAGTTTTACCTAACATTTTAAATTTGAGTACAGTTTAAAAAGTTTTCATAATGATAGTTGTATTTTCTCCCTGAACAGTGCTTACCATAAAGTCTGTCACTGAAAGTATTGCCCTGGTTTTTTGCAACTGAATTGTAGCAGGCATCACTTTATTATCACTTCATTATCAGCAACAAAAGCTGTCTGTTAGGGAGTCATAAAAAAGACTATAATGTTGGATTTTTTTTAAGTTGTAACAAGCAGAAAGACTCAATATGTTAGAAAAATATTACTTATTTATCCCAAACCTATTATTTGCTTGTGTAAGTCCTGGTTTAACACATCTGTAGTAATCTCATCTAAACAGGAAGTTAAATACAGTCTTTCCAATCTTTTCTACTCAGTGAGGAGCTACAGAATATTATTATAGCTCCAAATTGAAAGTTCAAATATACCACCACTTCTCCTCAGAACTGCAAAATAAGCACAAAAGGTGATTGTTTATTCCTGAGGAAGTTCCAGTCATGTAAAGGTTCCATCAATGTGTTTGATTGGTTCATAAGAGTTGGGATGTCTTATGCATAATATCAAGTGTTCTGAAGTATAATATAAATAACTCTGAGCATTGCAGGTGATTTTGACAGTTTCAGCAAAAGAAGTATTAAAAATGCAGTTTATAAGTAACACCAAAATGGGCTGCATAATGTGCTGTCCAGTGTCAATCTCAGTTCTGACATTTAGGAGGAAACTGGTGAAATACAGGAATTATTTTATGTGGAGAGCTCACTCTGAAATTGAGGACTGTGCCCTCCTCATGTCTACCTTAGAAAAAAATTTCCATAGACATCAACCTCTGCTGTTATGAAGCTTTTTTTTTCTCTTTATAATCCTTTTTTGAAAATTTAATTGAACTAAAAACTGATGCATTTTGTTCAAGGGAATAGCATGCCATGATCCTGAAGAAACTCAATTATTTAAGTTTGGGCTAATCAATAGCAGCTAAGTATTAAGAAATTCCCCTGTATTTACTGTGCTGCAAAGAAAATATTTTTCTGGGGTATAGGGTGGTTATATTTATCTCTGTGTGTACATACATTTAAATAAATGTATATATGTGTCTATATATATGTATTCTAGGATGTCTTGGGTGCTATATTATGATTTATACTATTCCAAACAGATAGTGGATTAGTGTCATGTTTCATAGGATATTTAATAATTCTCTTAGTGGGTGAAGAGGAAATAATTCTGATCAGTTTGGTCTGGATATTGAAGTGGAAGGAAGTAGGAGACTTTTCATCCAATTAGACTAACATCTAAGAAACATGATACAGATAATGTAGTAATAAAAATAAATCTATGTACTCAAACATTTTCATATGCAAAATGAGCTGAATGACTGCACAAACTGAGCAGATTCTAGCATTTGAGGGCTTTAGTTAGAGAAATAACAGTATCATTTACAAAAATTTTCCCTCTGTTGCCTTCTTTCCTCAAAACACCTGGTTTATCCTCAAAACAAAGGATGTTACCAATCATGTTCACCCTTGCTTTTTTAATATTATAAGGTATTTCTGAATGAGAGGAGCAACCAGTAAAAAGCAGGTCCTATGAACAGGCAAATTTTTCACTTTAAGGCTTTCTTTAACCACTTGATCTGTACCCAACCCTAATGCCTTTGGTTTGGAATACACAATGAGATGATGGTTGTAAACTTCCTTTTCTGCAATTTGTCCTGTATCTCATCTTCCTTAAATTTATATTTTTGTCTTCTGCTTTATTCTGCATTTCACTCAGATATTTTTCACTTGAATTAGGAAGTGTGGAAAGTGAAAGTGTTATTGCAGTCAATTTCTAGAGCACAGGCTAAACTTTGGGTTGAATGTCAGCCTATCTGTAGATGATATGATAGGTTCAGGGAGTTGTTCTGAATTTTGAGATATTTAAATACTCCATGAAACATTTTGCCTTGTCTGCACCAAGTAACTGCCAGAGTTTGTTGTACTAATCATTTTTCTGTACAGTTGGTGAGGAAACAAAGACATTCTGCCATATTAATGGGGAAACATCTGCCCTTCTAAAGAGAGAAGTCATATTAAATAAAAGAGAATAACTTATATTGCCAGGATAACTTATATTGTCAGTGTGGAGAAGGAGTGTGGAATAATTACTGGAAAATTATCATTAGGTGTGGGGTTTCTTTGACATTTTTGGTCTTCTATTCATCTGTGCAGTTTTAGTGAAAATGTCAGCACAGATACAGATAAGAAACTGAGTTTAAACTCTCAGTATAATTTAGACCTACCAAAGAGACCTGAAATATTCAAAACTAAATTATTTTTAAAATAACTTACCAGGATCTTATTATGAGCAGGATTCCCATTAGAAAATGTTGAATATCTTTTCTTCCTCTACAGTCACAAAGGAGAACCTTTTCCTTCACAGGCTGTATTATGCATGACAAAATGAATTAAATGCATGTTTATGATAATTGTGTTATTCACTTTACTTAGCAGTGGAGAGGTGATGGAATGAGAAACAAATATTTTGAATAGATGTTTTCATAGAGTAAATGAAAGCTGTACTGACTGTATGAATAAGTCATGGTAAAAACAGTTCAGACACTTATTTTGGATGTACACAGCATTATTTTGCCTAATATGTGCATTAGGTATGGCTTTTGCTTATTTATGCTCTGAATACGTCATCAAAAAGCCTTCTGAATAAACTTGCATAAATTATGGATACAAGGACCCAGCATATTTTAAAATATGCTTCAAAAAGTATGCAGAGTGCAAGTGACATTGAAACACTTTTTATGCACCTATTAATTCAATGTGCTTTATTCATTTTTAAAAGTTGAGAGATGGCTTCTAAATTGTGTGTAATAATGTTCAGTATAAATCAGTAAAAGAGGCAAAGGCTTTGTTTTTCATTTTGTTGGTGGTTTTTCACTCTTATCTTAAAAAGAGGGAGCCACTTTAGTAATGCAGCTTCTACCAAATGTGGAAATCCATCACCAGTTTCCCCTCCACCATCAATCAGACTGAGCCCATCACACTGAATTATTGCTATAAAAAAAAAAAAGAACCAGCTTTATAATTGAAAACAGGAAGTTTTCTCACTAAGTTCTGACCTGTGTGCAAATATGTGCAGCCTGATTTGAAGACCATTTTGCTGGAGAACTGCAGTACTTTGTGAACTTTAAATATGAACCATGTTTTTAACAGTGTCATTGTAATAATTCAAAAATCTGCAAAGCCTGAAGATAAAAGCTTTTCTCATCAGGCTGATAATAGTGTGAGTAGTGTAAGTAGTATACAAATAATCACATGTTCAGTATTTGAAGTATGTTCAAAATAAATCATGGGTGGTATGGAAATTAAAGATTGATCTAAAATAATAGTTCCAAGTAGTCTATACACAGTTTTTAGCATTCAGACATGCCAATGCTCAATTCCTAACATTAACTAAAAAGGTGGTTGAGATCCCTAGGTGATTTGGTTTCAAAAGATAAAAAGCCAGAGGAATATGGAATAAAGTGGTTGCATTACAGTAGCTTGGACTATAAGTCACATTTTCACACTCACCTGTAATTGGTAGTCATCCAGCTCTGGGTAATGTTGAGAAAATAATGTCCCATTATTTTTAAGGTCCAAGTGAAAAAGGTGGTTCCCTACAGCTTATTTCTTTCTCCCTCATCCTGTGGGGTTATTCTTGTCAGAAGGGGTGCCAGTCCTCCCACTCAGATGAGCATTAGATGAATCCTTTTTTGCATATATCCCCTTAAATTTCTGCTTTATAGTATATAAAGTATATAAAGTTTCTTAGCTCTTCACACCAAATTTTAGAGCTCTGTATTTAAAAATTGAGATCCATTTTACTGCTGTGGCTGATAAACCTTTATTCATTCAAAAGACCTCTCACAACTGGTTTTACCCATGACATGAAATAATGATATGATAAAATTACTTAAAAGCAATCTGGGCCATTAAACTTTAGCCATTTCCATTAATGCATTATAGATATGGACTGCATTTGTTGTTCTGTACATTTTTGGGTTGTGCTTATGGAATTAGAAGATAAGTTTCTAGTTTTTCATTTCCACAGCAGTCTGAGATATTTAATTGCTTTTCTTGGTTTGTTCTGTTGGGGTTCTCCACAGCTCCAGCCATTTAACCAGTCTGGGACCAATTGTCTATAATCTAACATAGAAGAAAAGCAGAGTAAAATGTCTTTTTTACTAGTTCAAAGATCAACCAAAACAGAATGGGGGTTGTGGAATTATTTTTGTGCAATCATTTGTTATAAATTCAGATAGATAATTACCTACATCCCTGTTAATGTGCAAGCTGCAGAGATACTTAATTACCAATAGCATGTTTTGCCCCTTCATATGGGAAATACAGTATAAATATATATATGTGTACTGCTGAACAAGCTTAGATTGTATTAATTATGTATTCAAAATAATATTAAAATTTATTTAACATAAATATTTTGTGTTTTGATCCTGGGTGAATCTTAACACAAATAGAGATGATCATGCAGCTATACATAGTCAATTTAAAAGCTGACAGAATAATTCATGCATGTGTGAGTTACCATACAGTATAAAAATCTCAGTGAAACTCTATTTTTTTATGACCCACCTATATATGCTGGATAACTGATCTGTAATAATTTCACTGCTCCATAATAAATTGCTACCATAGAAACCTCATAGCACTGTGGAACAGCATCCTCTCAGATCTCAGCCAAAACCACACTCCCAGTTACAAATGATTGAAGACAATTCAATAAAAAGTTCAGGAAAATCAGCAAAGTTCATTTATTCTTGTAGAGGCTTTCCTTACTGTTTGTTGCAGTACTAAAGTGATGTTAAGTTGCACATAACTATACAATCTGTGCTGTAGCTTTGTTCTTATATTTCTTTAACATATAGAAGGCATTAATTATAGTCCAGAAGTCCAGCTGAGAGCATCCCACTAGGCAGGAAAAGGGAGATGCCATTTTTGGAACTGAGCAACAGTAATCTGAGAAGTGCTAAAAGGTGTGTTTTTAGCAATCAGTTAAGTATTTTCTCACCTTCCCACATGCATTAAATTTCAGTTGTTACCTTGCTGTGGATGTCTGTTACAGTAAGCATTAAAGTTAATGATTGGTCTTGAAAATGGAGCTTTTTTCCTCCAAAAATTGAGCCTGGTAGTGGCAGACACCCCAGACAGAGCCACCTGAACCAAAATGCTGATCCAGAATATTTTTCACAGATGCCACAGACACTCTTCATGAATCTATATTTTGTCAACTTTTTGATTTCTTGGCTATTTCTGGGACTTTTCAGCATCTAATATGAAATGTGAGATGCATTTTGAAGATGAAATATTTCTTTCCTATCTTTTAGAAGAGACCCTGGGAGGAAGGAGGTGGGATATTTTGGGACAGTTTTCTTGAAGTGATTTGCATCTACAAATTGTACCAAATTTCCAAGGAGTTCATCTGTCATTTATACAGATCTAAAGGAACTGTCTGTATTTACAAGTACTGAGTATCTTAAAAGCAATGAAATATGATGACTACTTCATACTGCCATTTTTCAATATCTTCATTAGAAAAGTTGACAAATTATCTCCTATGAACATTGGCTCATTCTAGCAGATCCTAACAGGTGAATTTTAATTTTTGGCATAATTTACAGTATGTTCAGCCATTGATGCTCTAAATAAACAGTAACTATGTATTTGAAAATCCATTAGAAAATTGATTAGGGGCATGTAGTGTCCTTCTTACCAAAAGAAAAACAAAAATAATTATTTACATTATTTTAAAGTAGCAAACTCTTCTTAATGAATTTGCTTTGTCTCTAAAATGACTTTGAAATACAATTCTTAAAAAAATGTGTTCATCTCTACTTCAAATCTGCTGTGGTAAAGAAAAAACAAATACAAACTCCCCTTATGTTTTTGTGATTTTATGCAAGTTACTCTTTGCATTTACTTAAAATTGCAAAAATTCAGGTGAACTGTGCTCCTCACTTCTGATACCTTATCTGCACAAAGCAGTCCTTCAGTTTTTTATGTGAGGTGTGACATGAGTTGATCCCTGTAAGGACAGAGGTACAAAAATGAACCAAGTGAACTGAAGTAATCTCTCATTTCCCTGGGTGTGATGTAGGTGAGTGGGTGTTTCCTTGTGCCTCTCATGTTTCCTTCTACTTATGGCTTCTACTGTACATGTTCTTTTCATTGCTCACAGGTGCCAAACCTATTTATTTAGATGGTCTTTCCCACACATCCAATATGGCAATGAGATACCTGCATTTTTATTCTATTAAGATAAGCAGGAGAATGTTCAGTGGTCACTTAACTGGCTGTGCCAAAATAATGGTGATCTTGTCAGCTCTTCTAACTATATTTTTAAAAGTCCTCCACTGTAATGCTAATAATGAAAATATTTTTAAAAGAATCACAATGGAGGTGGAAGAAGAAGTGGCAAAATTTGGCAGTATGTCATATATTCTTACACCCATGTACACAGCACTTAGTGCCTCCTCTCCTAACCAGTTTTTCTTTATTTTCAAGTGTTTGTGGGGGAAGTGAGGACACACTCTTAAAGGGCCAGCAGGCTCTGAGTGGGAGTTGTCATGCCCACACATAGAGCTGCTGATCCTACTTCATCCCACTAACTGCTGTATTTTCATTATAAGCTTGGATTCTGTTTCCCTCTTTATTACAAGGATGTTACAGTTCTTTATTCTTCACTGACAGCTGGCAACAGGTAATGCTGGCTGTTATTTTGTTCAGTCTAGTCAAGCACATTCATTTCCAAGTATAACCATGTTTTGTTTGCTGTATTTTGTTCTTGGGGTGGTTGAATGCCATCCTTGGAAAGATGTGCATTGAGCCACTCTTGAATAAGTGCCTTGCCTTCGGCATTCATGAGTAAATTCTGTAGTTTTTGTTTCAAGCCTTTGACATGTCATCAAGTGTAAATCTATTCTAATGCCAAAATCCCTCTTGATGTCTGATGCCAATCAGTAGCTTTTCATCTTGAAAAAGGTAGTGAATAATTTGCCCTGTGGATATTCCACAGACACCATATATGGCAAGAAGCAAAGAGAGGGGAATCCCATACCCATTTTTTAAATTCAAATAATCATGTTCAACCAGTTTGCTTTCCTAAATACCATTGGTAGTCTGGTACATTTTCTCGCTTTCAAGTGAATATTGAATACTTGTCTAATTTGCATCTTTTCGATGTGTAGAAACAATATGCTCTTTCTGTTGCAGTATTTTATTTCATGAGCAGTGGCCAACATGCTGTAATATGTGAATTATATTACATTTGTTATTTTAATAGGAAGGTCAAATCTTTTACCTCCTTCAGCTTCATTAGTGTTTCTTTATTAAAATAAAAAAAAAAAGGAGAACGAAAAGGCATTTGCTATATAGGAAGGTCAACATTTTCTTTGTGAACACAGTTTGTACCCATGATTTTGAATTTCAATGAACTGTAAGCCCTAAGAGTGTTGAATTAAAGGCATAAAACACTGTAGTTCACTCAAGAGCTCAAAAGTATGTAATTTCTTTCCTTAGAAAAGAGGCCTACTGAAAACCTAATGAATGTGTTTATATAGTTGAATGGCACTCATATGGTTTATACTCAGAAGAAAGAAGCAAGTAGAGCTTTGTATTTAACTTCTTTTCAGCCTGAAATATTACAGGATTTTAGAGTGCAGAAACTATTGTGATTACTTAATCTGACCTCCTGTGCAATACAGGTCATGGTACTTTGCACAGTAATTCCTGCACCAGGGCAGATAAATTCATCAGTGTGCAACATCTTGTACTGAGTTTGATTGGTTTAAGCTGCCATCTTATCCTAAATCTCATATTAGTAACATTAATAATAGCAATACTGTGAGGTATTTTCCTTATAATTTGTAATAATAATGTTGAATCCTACACCTCAAGTTACTCAGAATTCTTGCATGTCTTAATTAAACTCTAAGATACCATTATTTTAAAATGACAAGTCATGTATAAAATTTCCAATGTAGTTAATCAGGAGTAGAATTTAAACTCATGATCTTCTGCTTTAACTAATAAATCATAAAAACACTCATTAGTTGAGTCACTAACCAGTGATGATTTTAGGCTGAAAAATCTAATCATAATTGAAGTTAATTTTGTCAGGTGTAAGAACTGCTTAAAATGACAGTGAACCCACACTGATATTGAAAGGTGTTTGCTATTTCAGTGTCAGGGTTTAAGTTCCCATTCTGAAATCTTGGGGAGTGCTGCTTGCATTCTGCTCTGCATGTATGGACTGGCTCCATGCATAAGACATCGCAAAGAACTTTAACAACTCTGTTTATACAGGAGATCATCCATGTTTTATTTAACTGCACCATCCTTTCAGGAATGAAACAGAATGTCTGCCCAAGGCCTGAGAACTAAAAGTTTATTTTGGAAAAATGTAACAAATATTTTATCCAAATAAAATATCTGTTATCATTGAATTAGGCAAAGATTAATTATTTGTCAGGGGTAGGATTTTGCTGGGTCGGGGTAAATAGCTGACCTCTTCAAAAACAGATTCTGATTCCCTGTGACAGCTGAACTCTGAATCTTGTGTCTCATCTAAAAGATCCCACAGTAGGACTGATAATTTGACCCCCTCACTACCAAAAGTTGCCAAATAGCAATATTCCATTTTCCATTTGGTTTTCTTCCTTGTGCTGAACTGCTCTCAGTTAATGTCAGGATACCAACCTGTTAATGTTTGTTACAGCCTTGGTGTCTGCAGAGACAAACAGATGGGTTTAGCACTGGGGCTGTGACTGCAGCATAAATGGCAAATATTGTGTCTGCCCTAAATCTCATCTCTCCAGGAATAATTTAGTGCTAGAGCTTTACAGGAGCCAATGTGCAGTATCTCCCTGCACTCAAATATTTCACCATAATGCTATTTTTATGTTTGTAATGGTGGTTCTAATGGTATGGTCAGCCAAGGACTGACCCATAAATATACAAATACAACAAACAGATGATCTTTGCTCTTTGCAGACACCTAGCAGAGAATGAACACATAACAGGTACAAAAAAAAAA